>CAKNEX010000049.1:0-69797 GCA_930367185.1 Myathropa florea | reverse complement strand
AAAAATATGTATGTTATTGTGCGATGCACATATTTTTTTCTCAAAAACGGTAAGTCTGGCGTGGTTTTGACCATAACAAGATTTGTAGAGGCATTCATTACGAACATTTTAAACCAAAAATCTTTATTCTAGGCCTACTAGTTTCCGAGAAAATGAAAATAAACCAAATTATGCCATACTTTTAGCTGAAAATATGTATGTTATTGTGCGATGCACATATTTTTTCTCAAAAACGGTAAGTCTGGCGTGGTTTTGACCATAACAAGATTTGTAGAGGCATTCATTACGAACATTTTAAACCAAAAATCTTAATTCTAGGCCTACTAGTTTCCGAGAAAATGAAAATAAACCAAATTATGCCATACTTTTAGCTGAAAATATGTATGTTATTGTGCGATGCACATATTTTTTCTCAAAAACGGTAAGTCTGGCGTGGTTTTGACCATAACAAGATTTGTAGAGGCATTAATTACGAACATTTTTAACCAAAAATCTTAATTCTAGGCCTACTAGTTTCCGAGAAAATGAAAATAAACCAAATTATGCCATACTTTTAGCTGAAAATATGTATGTTATTGTGCGATGCACATATTTTTTCTCGAAAACGGTAAGTCTGGCGTGGTTTTGACCATAACAAGATTTGTAGAGGCATTCATTACGAACATTTTAAACTAAAAATCTTAATTCTAGGCCTACTAGTTTCCGAGAAAATGAAAATAAACCAAATTATGCCATACTTTTAGCTGAAAATATGTAAAAATATGTATGTTATTGTGCGATGCACATATTTTTTCTCAAAAACGGTAAGTCTGGCGTGGTTTTGACCATAACAAGATTTGTAGAGGCATTCATTACGAACATTTTAAACCAAAAATCTTAATTCTAGGCCTACTAGTTTCCGAGAAAATGAAAATAAACCAAATTATGCCATACTTTTAGCTGAAAATATGTATGTTATTGTGCGATGCACATATTTTTTCTCAAAAACGGTAAGTCTGGCGTGGTTTTGACCATAACAAGATTTGTAGAGGCATTCATTACGAACATTTTAAACCAAAAATCTTAATTCTAGGCCTACTAGTTTCCGAGAAAATGAAAATAAACCAAATTATGCCATACTTTTAGCTGAAAATATGTATGTTATTGTGCGATGCACATATTTTTTCTCAAAAACGGTAAGTCTGGCGTGGTTTTGACCATAACAAGATTTGTAGAGGCATTCATTACGAACATTTTAAACTAAAAATCTTAATTCTAGGCCTACTAGTTCCGAGAAAATGAAAATAAACCAAATTATGCCATACTTTTAGCTGAAAATATGTATGTTATTGTGCGATGCACATATTTTTTCTCAAAAACGGTAAGTCTGGCGTGGTTTTGACCATAACAAGATTTGTAGAGGCATTCATTACGAACATTTTAAACCAAAAATCTTAATTCTAGGCCCACTAGTTCCGAGAAAATGAAAATAAACCAAATTATGCCATACTTTTAGCTGAAAATATGTAAAAATATGTATGTTATTGTGCGATGCACATATTTTTTCTCAAAAACGGTAAGTCTGGCGTGGTTTTGACCATAACAAGATTTGTAGAGGCATTCATTACGAACATTTTAAACCAAAAATCTTAATTCTAGGCCTACTAGTTTCCGAGAAAATGAAAATAAACCAAATTATGCCATACTTTTAGCTGAAAATATGTAAAAATATGTATGTTATTGTGCGATGCACATATTTTTTCTCAAAAACGGTAAGTCTGGCGTGGTTTTGACCATAACAAGATTTGTAGAGGCATTCATTACGAACATTTTAAACCAAAAATCTTTATTCTAGGCCTACTAGTTTCCGAGAAAATGAAAATAAACCAAATTATGCCATACTTTTAGCTGAAAATATGTATGTTATTGTGCGATGCACATATTTTTTCTCAAAAACGGTAAGTCTGGCGTGGTTTTGACCATAACAAGATTTGTAGAGGCATTCATTACGAACATTTTAAACCAAAAATCTTAATTCTAGGCCTACTAGTTTCCGAGAAAATGAAAATAAACCAAATTATGCCATACTTTTAGCTGAAAATATGTATGTTATTGTGCGATGCACATATTTTTTCTCAAAAACGGTAAGTCTGGCGTGGTTTTGACCATAACAAGATTTGTAGAGGCATTCATTACGAACATTTTAAACCAAAAATCTTAATTCTAGGCCTACTAGTTTCCGAGAAAATGAAAATAAACCAAATTATGCCATACTTTTAGCTGAAAATATGTATGTTATTGTGCGATGCACATATTTTTTCTCAAAAACGGTAAGTCTGGCGTGGTTTTGACCATAACAAGATTTGTAGAGGCATTCATTACGAACATTTTAAACCAAAAATCTTAATTCTAGGCCTACTAGTTTCCGAGAAAATGAAAATAAACCAAATTATGCCATACTTTTAGCTGAAAATATGTAAAAATATGTATGTTATTGTGCGATGCACATATTTTTTCTCAAAAACGGTAAGTCTGGCGTGGTTTTGACCATAACAAGATTTGTAGAGGCATTCATTACGAACATTTTAAACCAAAAATCTTAATTCTAGGCCTACTAGTTTCCGAGAAAATGAAAATAAACCAAATTATGCCATACTTTTAGCTGAAAATATGTATGTTATTGTGCGATGCACATATTTTTTCTCAAAAACGGTAAGTCTGGCGTGGTTTTGACCATAACAAGATTTGTAGAGGCATTCATTACGAACATTTTAAACCAAAAATCTTTATTCTAGGCCTACTAGTTTCCGAGAAAATGAAAATAAACCAAATTATGCCATACTTTTAGCTGAAAATATGTATGTTATTGTGCGATGCACATATTTTTTCTCAAAAACGGTAAGTCTGGCGTGGTTTTGACCATAACAAGATTTGTAGAGGCATTCATTACGAACATTTTAAACCAAAAATCTTAATTCTAGGCCTACTAGTTTCCGAGAAAATGAAAATAAACCAAATTATGCCATACTTTTAGCTGAAAATATGTAAAAATATGTATGTTATTGTGCGATGCACATATTTTTTCTCAAAAACGGTAAGTCTGGCGTGGTTTTGACCATAACAAGATTTGTAGAGGCATTCATTACGAACATTTTAAACCAAAAATCTTAATTCTAGGCCTACTAGTTTCCGAGAAAATGAAAATAAACCAAATTATGCCATACTTTTAGCTGAAAATATGTAAAAATATGTATGTTATTGTGCGATGCACATATTTTTTCTCAAAAACGGTAAGTCTGGCGTGGTTTTGACCATAACAAGATTTGTAGAGGCATTCATTACGAACATTTTAAACCAAAAATCTTAATTCTAGGCCTACTAGTTTCCGAGAAAATGAAAATAAACCAAATTATGCCATACTTTTAGCTGAAAATATGTATGTTATTGTGCGATGCACATATTTTTTCTCAAAAACGGTAAGTCTGGCGTGGTTTTGACCATAACAAGATTTGTAGAGGCATTCATTACGAACATTTTAAACCAAAAATCTTAATTCTAGGCCTACTAGTTTCCGAGAAAATGAAAATAAACCAAATTATGCCATACTTTTAGCTGAAAATATGTATGTTATTGTGCGATGCACATATTTTTTCTCAAAAACGGTAAGTCTGGCGTGGTTTTGACCATAACAAGATTTGTAGAGGCATTCATTACGAACATTTTAAACCAAAAATCTTAATTCTAGGCCTACTAGTTTCCGAGAAAATGAAAATAAACCAAATTATGCCATACTTTTAGCTGAAAATATGTATGTTATTGTGCGATGCACATATTTTTTCTCAAAAACGGTAAGTCTGGCGTGGTTTTGACCATAACAAGATTTGTAGAGGCATTCATTACGAACATTTTAAACCAAAAATCTTAATTCTAGGCCTACTAGTTTCCGAGAAAATGAAAATAAACCAAATTATGCCATACTTTTAGCTGAAAATATGTAAAAATATGTATGTTATTGTGCGATGCACATATTTTTTCTCAAAAACGGTAAGTCTGGCGTGGTTTTGACCATAGCAAGATTTGTAGAGGCATTCATTACGAACATTTTAAACCAAAAATCTTAATTCTAGGCCTACTAGTTTCCGAGAAAATGAAAATAAACCAAATTATGCCATACTTTTAGCTGAAAATATGTATGTTATTGTGCGATGCACATATTTTTTCTCAAAAACGGTAAGTCTGGCGTGGTTTTGACCATAACAAGATTTGTAGAGGCATTCATTACGAACATTTTAAACCAAAAATCTTAATTCTAGGCCTACTAGTTTCCGAGAAAATGAAAATAAACCAAATTATGCCATACTTTTAGCTGAAAATATGTAAAAATATGTATGTTATTGTGCGATGCACATATTTTTTCTCAAAAACGGTAAGTCTGGCGTGGTTTTGACCATAACAAGATTTGTAGAGGCATTCATTACGAACATTTTAAACCAAAAATCTTAATTCTAGGCCTACTAGTTTCCGAGAAAATGAAAATAAACCAAATTATGCCATACTTTTAGCTGAAAATATGTATGTTATTGTGCGATGCACATATTTTTTCTCAAAAACGGTAAGTCTGGCGTGGTTTTGACCATAACAAGATTTGTAGAGGCATTCATTACGAACATTTTAAACCAAAAATCTTAATTCTAGGCCTACTAGTTTCCGAGAAAATGAAAATAAACCAAATTATGCCATACTTTTAGCTGAAAATATGTATGTTATTGTGCGATGCACATATTTTTTCTCAAAAACGGTAAGTCTGGCGTGGTTTTGACCATAACAAGATTTGTAGAGGCATTCATTACGAACATTTTAAACCAAAAATCTTAATTCTAGGCCTACTAGTTTCCGAGAAAATGAAAATAAACCAAATTATGCCATACTTTTAGCTGAAAATATGTAAAAATATGTATGTTATTGTGCGATGCACATATTTTTTCTCAAAAACGGTAAGTCTGGCGTGGTTTTGACCATAACAAGATTTGTAGAGGCATTCATTACGAACATTTTAAACCAAAAATCTTAATTCTAGGCCTACTAGTTTCCGAGAAAATGAAAATAAACCAAATTATGCCATACTTTTAGCTGAAAATATGTAAAAATATGTATGTTATTGTGCGATGCACATATTTTTTCTCAAAAACGGTAAGTCTGGCGTGGTTTTGACCATAACAAGATTTGTAGAGGCATTCATTACGAACATTTTAAACCAAAAATCTTAATTCTAGGCCTACTAGTTTCCGAGAAAATGAAAATAAACCAAATTATGCCATACTTTTAGCTGAAAATATGTATGTTATTGTGCGATGCACATATTTTTTCTCAAAAACGGTAAGTCTGGCGTGGTTTTGACCATAACAAGATTTGTAGAGGCATTCATTACGAACATTTTAAACCAAAAATCTTAATTCTAGGCCTACTAGTTTCCGAGAAAATGAAAATAAACCAAATTATGCCATACTTTTAGCTGAAAATATGTAAAAATATGTATGTTATTGTGCGATGCACATATTTTTTCTCAAAAACGGTAAGTCTGGCGTGGTTTTGACCATAACAAGATTTGTAGAGGCATTCATTACGAACATTTTAAACCAAAAATCTTAATTCTAGGCCTACTAGTTTCCGAGAAAATGAAAATAAACCAAATTATGCAATACTTTTAGCTGAAAATATGTAAAAATATGTATGTTATTGTGCGATGCACATATTTTTTCTCAAAAACGGTAAGTCTGGCGTGGTTTTGACCATAACAAGATTTGTAGAGGCATTCATTACGAACATTTTAAACCAAAAATCTTAATTCTAGGCCTACTAGTTTCCGAGAAAATGAAAATAAACCAAATTATGCCATACTTTTAGCTGAAAATATGTATGTTATTGTGCGATGCACATATTTTTTCTCAAAAACGGTAAGTCTGGCGTGGTTTTGACCATAACAAGATTTGTAGAGGCATTCATTACGAACATTTTAAACCAAAAGTCTTAATTCTAGGCCTACTAGTTTCCGAGAAAATGAAAATAAACCAAATTATGCCATACTTTTAGCTGAAAATATGTAAAAATATGTATGTTATTGTGCGATGCACATATTTTTTCTCAAAAACGGTAAGTCTGGCGTGGTTTTGACCATAACAAGATTTGTAGAGGCATTCATTACGAACATTTTAAACCAAAAATCTTAATTCTAGGCCTACTAGTTTCCGAGAAAATGAAAATAAACCAAATTATGCCATACTTTTAGCTGAAAATATGTAAAAATATGTATGTTATTGTGCGATGCACATATTTTTTCTCAAAAACGGTAAGTCTGGCGTGGTTTTGACCATAACAAGATTTGTAGAGGCATTCATTACGAACATTTTAAACCAAAAATCTTAATTCTAGGCCTACTAGTTTCCGAGAAAATGAAAATAAACCAAATTATGCCATACTTTTAGCTGAAAATATGTATGTTATTGTGCGATGCACATATTTTTTCTCAAAAACGGTAAGTCTGGCGTGGTTTTGACCATAACAAGATTTGTAGAGGCATTCATTACGAACATTTTAAACCAAAAATCTTAATTCTAGGCCTACTAGTTTCCGAGAAAATGAAAATAAACCAAATTATGCCATACTTTTAGCTGAAAATATGTATGTTATTGTGCGATGCACATATTTTTTCTCAAAAACGGTAAGTCTGGCGTGGTTTTGACCATAACAAGATTTGTAGAGGCATTCATTACGAACATTTTAAACCAAAAATCTTAATTCTAGGCCTACTAGTTTCCGAGAAAATGAAAATAAACCAAATTATGCCATACTTTTAGCTGAAAATATGTAAAAATATGTATGTTATTGTGCGATGCACATATTTTTTCTCAAAAACGGTAAGTCTGGCGTGGTTTTGACCATAACAAGATTTGTAGAGGCATTCATTACGAACATTTTAAACCAAAAATCTTTATTCTAGGCCTACTAGTTTCCGAGAAAATGAAAATAAACCAAATTATGCCATACTTTTAGCTGAAAATATGTATGTTATTGTGCGATGCACATATTTTTTCTCTAAAACGGTAAGTCTGGCGTGGTTTTGACCATAACAAGATTTGTAGAGGCATTCATTACGAACATTTTAAACCAAAAATCTTAATTCTAGGCCTACTAGTTTCCGAGAAAATGAAAATAAACCAAATTATGCCATACTTTTAGCTGAAAATATGTATGTTATTGTGCGATGCACATATTTTTTCTCAAAAACGGTAAGTCTGGCGTGGTTTTGACCATAACAAGATTTGTAGAGGCATTCATTACGAACATTTTAAACCAAAAATCTTAATTCTAGGCCTACTAGTTTCCGAGAAAATGAAAATAAACCAAATTATGCCATACTTTTAGCTGAAAATATGTATGTTATTGTGCGATGCACATATTTTTTCTCAAAAACGGTAAGTCTGGCGTGGTTTTGACCATAACAAGATTTGTAGAGGCATTCATTACGAACATTTTAAACCAAAAATCTTAATTCTAGGCCTACTAGTTTCCGAGAAAATGAAAATAAACCAAATTATGCCATACTTTTAGCTGAAAATATGTATGTTATTGTGCGATGCACATATTTTTTCTCAAAAACGGTAAGTCTGGCGTGGTTTTGACCATAACAAGATTTGTAGAGGCATTCATTACGAACATTTTAAACCAAAAATCTTTATTCTAGGCCTACTAGTTTCCGAGAAAATGAAAATAAACCAAATTATGCCATACTTTTAGCTGAAAATATGTAAAAATATGTATGTTATTGTGCGATGCACATATTTTTTCTCAAAAACGGTAAGTCTGGCGTGGTTTTGACCATAACAAGATTTGTAGAGGCATTCATTACGAACATTTTAAACCAAAAATCTTAATTCTAGGCCTACTAGTTTCCGAGAAAATGAAAATAAACCAAATTATGCCATACTTTTAGCTGAAAATATGTATGTTATTGTGCGATGCACATATTTTTTCTCAAAAACGGTAAGTCTGGCGTGGTTTTGACCATAACAAGATTTGTAGAGGCATTCATTACGAACATTTTAAACCAAAAATCTTAATTCTAGGCCTACTAGTTTCCGAGAAAATGAAAATAAACCAAATTATGCCATACTTTTAGCTGAAAATATGTATGTTATTGTGCGATGCACATATTTTTTCTCAAAAACGGTAAGTCTGGCGTGGTTTTGACCATAACAAGATTTGTAGAGGCATTCATTACGAACATTTTAAACCAAAAATCTTAATTCTAGGCCTACTAGTTTCCGAGAAAATGAAAATAAACCAAATTATGCCATACTTTTAGCTGAAAATATGTATGTTATTGTGCGATGCACATATTTTTTCTCAAAAACGGTAAGTCTGGCGTGGTTTTGACCATAACAAGATTTGTAGAGGCATTCATTACGAACATTTTAAACCAAAAATCTTAATTCTAGCCCTACTAGTTTCCGAGAAAATGAAAATAAACCAAATTATGCCATACTTTTAGCTGAAAATATGTAAAAATATGTATGTTATTGTGCGATGCACATATTTTTTCTCAAAAACGGTAAGTCTGGCGTGGTTTTGACCATAACAAGATTTGTAGAGGCATTCATTACGAACATTTTAAACCAAAAATCTTAATTCTAGGCCTACTAGTTTCCGAGAAAATGAAAATAAACCAAATTATGCCATACTTTTAGCTGAAAATATGTATGTTATTGTGCGATGCACATATTTTTTCTCAAAAACGGTAAGTCTGGCGTGGTTTTGACCATAACAAGATTTGTAGAGGCATTCATTACGAACATTTTAAACCAAAAATCTTAATTCTAGGCCTACTAGTTTCCGAGAAAATGAAAATAAACCAAATTATGCCATACTTTTAGCTGAAAATATGTAAAAATATGTATGTTATTGTGCGATGCACATATTTTTTCTCAAAAACGGTAAGTCTGGCGTGGTTTTGACCATAACAAGATTTGTAGAGGCATTCATTACGAACATTTTAAACCAAAAATCTTAATTCTAGGCCTACTAGTTTCCGAGAAAATGAAAATAAACCAAATTATGCCATACTTTTAGCTGAAAATATGTAAAAATATGTATGTTATTGTGCGATGCACATATTTTTTCTCAAAAACGGTAAGTCTGGCGTGGTTTTGACCATAACAAGATTTGTAGAGGCATTCATTACGAACATTTTAAACCAAAAATCTTAATTCTAGGCCTACTAGTTTCCGAGAAAATGAAAATAAACCAAATTATGCCATACTTTTAGCTGAAAATATGTAAAAATATGTATGTTATTGTGCGATGCACATATTTTTTCTCAAAAACGGTAAGTCTGGCGTGGTTTTGACCATAACAAGATTTGTAGAGGCATTCATTACGAACATTTTAAACCAAAAATCTTAATTCTAGGCCTACTAGTTTCCGAGAAAATGAAAATAAACCAAATTATGCCATACTTTTAGCTGAAAATATGTATGTTATTGTGCGATGCACATATTTTTTCTCAAAAACGGTAAGTCTGGCGTGGTTTTGACCATAACAAGATTTGTAGAGGCATTCATTACGAACATTTTAAACCAAAAATCTTAATTCTAGGCCTACTAGTTTCCGAGAAAATGAAAATAAACCAAATTATGCCATACTTTTAGCTGAAAATATGTAAAAATATGTATGTTATTGTGCGATGCACATATTTTTTCTCAAAAACGGTAAGTCTGGCGTGGTTTTGACCATAACAAGATTTGTAGAGGCATTCATTACGAACATTTTAAACCAAAAATCTTAATTCTAGGCCTATTAGTTTCCGAGAAAATGAAAATAAACCAAATTATGCAATACTTTTAGCTGAAAATATGTAAAAATATGTATGTTATTGTGCGATGCACATATTTTTTCTCAAAAACGGTAAGTCTGGCGTGGTTTTGACCATAACAAGATTTGTAGAGGCATTCATTACGAACATTTTAAACCAAAAATCTTAATTCTAGGCCTACTAGTTTCCGAGAAAATGAAAATAAACCAAATTATGCCATACTTTTAGCTGAAAATATGTAAAAATATGTATGTTATTGTGCGATGCACATATTTTTTCTCAAAAACGGTAAGTCTGGCGTGGTTTTGACCATAACAAGATTTGTAGAGGCATTCATTACGAACATTTTAAACCAAAAATCTTAATTCTAGGCCTACTAGTTTCCGAGAAAATGAAAATAAACCAAATTATGCCATACTTTTAGCTGAAAATATGTATGTTATTGTGCGATGCACATATTTTTTCTCAAAAACGGTAAGTCTGGCGTGGTTTTGACCATAACAAGATTTGTAGAGGCATTCATTACGAACATTTTAAACCAAAAATCTTAATTCTAGGCCTACTAGTTTCCGAGAAAATGAAAATAAACCAAATTATGCCATACTTTTAGCTGAAAATATGTATGTTATTGTGCGATGCACATATTTTTTCTCAAAAACGGTAAGTCTGGCGTGGTTTTGACCATAACAAGATTTGTAGAGGCATTCATTACGAACATTTTAAACCAAAAATCTTAATTCTAGGCCTACTAGTTTCCGAGAAAATGAAAATAAACCAAATTATGCCATACTTTTAGCTGAAAATATGTAAAAATATGTATGTTATTGTGCGATGCACATATTTTTTCTCAAAAACGGTAAGTCTGGCGTGGTTTTGACCATAACAAGATTTGTAGAGGCATTCATTACGAACATTTTAAACCAAAAATCTTAATTCTAGGCCTACTAGTTTCCGAGAAAATGAAAATAAACCAAATTATGCCATACTTTTAGCTGAAAATATGTATGTTATTGTGCGATGCACATATTTTTTCTCAAAAACGGTAAGTCTGGCGTGGTTTTGACCATAACAAGATTTGTAGAGGCATTCATTACGAACATTTTAAACCAAAAATCTTAATTCTAGGCCTACTAGTTTCCGAGAAAATGAAAATAAACCAAATTATGCCATACTTTTAGCTGAAAATATGTATGTTATTGTGCGATGCACATATTTTTTCTCAAAAACGGTAAGTCTGGCGTGGTTTTGACCATAACAAGATTTGTAGAGGCATTCATTACGAACATTTTAAACCAAAAATCTTAATTCTAGGCCTACTAGTTTCCGAGAAAATGAAAATAAACCAAATTATGCCATACTTTTAGCTGAAAATATGTATGTTATTGTGCGATGCACATATTTTTTCTCAAAAACGGTAAGTCTGGCGTGGTTTTGACCATAACAAGATTTGTAGAGGCATTCATTACGAACATTTTAAACCAAAAATCTTTATTCTAGGCCTACTAGTTTCCGAGAAAATGAAAATAAACCAAATTATGCCATACTTTTAGCTGAAAATATGTATGTTATTGTGCGATGCACATATTTTTTCTCAAAAACGGTAAGTCTGGCGTGGTTTTGACCATAACAAGATTTGTAGAGGCATTCATTACGAACATTTTAAACCAAAAATCTTTATTCTAGGCCTACTAGTTTCCGAGAAAATGAAAATAAACCAAATTATGCCATACTTTTAGCTGAAAATATGTATGTTATTGTGCGATGCACATATTTTTTCTCAAAAACGGTAAGTCTGGCGTGGTTTTGACCATAACAAGATTTGTAGAGGCATTCATTACGAACATTTTAAACCAAAAATCTTAATTCTAGGCCTACTAGTTTCCGAGAAAATGAAAATAAACCAAATTATGCCATACTTTTAGCTGAAAATATGTATGTTATTGTGCGATGCACATATTTTTTCTCAAAAACGGTAAGTCTGGCGTGGTTTTGACCATAACAAGATTTGTAGAGGCATTCATTACGAACATTTTAAACCAAAAATCTTTATTCTAGGCCTACTAGTTTCCGAGAAAATGAAAATAAACCAAATTATGCCATACTTTTAGCTGAAAATATGTAAAAATATGTATGTTATTGTGCGATGCACATATTTTTTCTCAAAAACGGTAAGTCTGGCGTGGTTTTGACCATAACAAGATTTGTAGAGGCATTCATTACGAACATTTTAAACCAAAAATCTTAATTCTAGGCCTACTAGTTTCCGAGAAAATGAAAATAAACCAAATTATGCCATACTTTTAGCTGAAAATATGTATGTTATTGTGCGATGCACATATTTTTTCTCAAAAACGGTAAGTCTGGCGTGGTTTTGACCATAACAAGATTTGTAGAGGCATTCATTACGAACATTTTAAACCAAAAATCTTAATTCTAGGCCTACTAGTTTCCGAGAAAATGAAAATAAACCAAATTATGCCATACTTTTAGCTGAAAATATGTAAAAATATGTATGTTATTGTGCGATGCACATATTTTTTCTCAAAAACGGTAAGTCTGGCGTGGTTTTGACCATAACAAGATTTGTAGAGGCATTCATTACGAACATTTTAAACCAAAAATCTTAATTCTAGGCCTACTAGTTTCCGAGAAAATGAAAATAAACCAAATTATGCCATACTTTTAGCTGAAAATATGTATGTTATTGTGCGATGCACATATTTTTTCTCAAAAACGGTAAGTCTGGCGTGGTTTTGACCATAACAAGATTTGTAGAGGCATTCATTACGAACATTTTAAACCAAAAATCTTAATTCTAGGCCTACTAGTTTCCGAGAAAATGAAAATAAACCAAATTATGCCATACTTTTAGCTGAAAATATGTAAAAATATGTATGTTATTGTGCGATGCACATATTTTTTCTCAAAAACGGTAAGTCTGGCGTGATTTTGACCATAACAAGATTTGTAGAGGCATTCATTACGAACATTTTAAACCAAAAATCTTAATTCTAGGCCTACTAGTTTCCGAGAAAATGAAAATAAACCAAATTATGCCATACTTTTAGCTGAAAATATGTATGTTATTGTGCGATGCACATATTTTTTCTCAAAAACGGTAAGTCTGGCGTGGTTTTGACCATAACAAGATTTGTAGAGGCATTCATTACGAACATTTTAAATCAAAAATCTTAATTCTAGGCCTACTAGTTTCCGAGAAAATGAAAATAAACCAAATTATGCCATACTTTTAGCTGAAAATATGTATGTTATTGTGCGATGCACATATTTTTTCTCAAAAACGGTAAGTCTGGCGTGGTTTTGACCATAACAAGATTTGTAGAGGCATTCATTACGAACATTTTAAACCAAAAATCTTAATTCTAGGCCTACTAGTTTCCGATAAAATGAAAATAAACCAAATTATGCCATACTTTTAGCTGAAAATATGTAAAAATATGTATGTTATTGTGCGATGCACATATTTTTTCTCAAAAACGGTAAGTCTGGCGTGGTTTTGACCATAACAAGATTTGTAGAGGCATTCATTACGAACATTTTAAACCAAAAATCTTAATTCTAGGCCTACTAGTTTCCGAGAAAATGAAAATAAACCAAATTATGCCATACTTTTAGCTGAAAATATGTATGTTATTGTGCGATGCACATATTTTTTCTCAAAAACGGTAAGTCTGGCGTGGTTTTGACCATAACAAGATTTGTAGAGGCATTCATTACGAACATTTTAAACCAAAAATCTTAATTCTAGGCCTACTAGTTTCCGAGAAAATGAAAATAAACCAAATTATGCCATACTTTTAGCTGAAAATATGTATGTTATTGTGCGATGCACATATTTTTTCTCAAAAACGGTAAGTCTGGCGTGGTTTTGACCATAACAAGATTTGTAGAGGCATTCATTACGAACATTTTAAACCAAAAATCTTAATTCTAGGCCTACTAGTTTCCGAGAAAATGAAAATAAACCAAATTATGCAATACTTTTAGCTGAAAATATGTAAAAATATGTATGTTATTGTGCGATGCACATATTTTTTCTCAAAAACGGTAAGTCTGGCGTGGTTTTGACCATAACAAGATTTGTAGAGGCATTCATTACGAACATTTTAAACCAAAAATCTTAATTCTAGGCCTACTAGTTTCCGAGAAAATGAAAATAAACCAAATTATGCAATACTTTTAGCTGAAAATATGTATGTTATTGTGCGATGCACATATTTTTTCTCAAAAACGGTAAGTCTGGCGTGGTATTGACCATAACAAGATTTGTAGAGGCATTCATTACGAACATTTTAAACCAAAAATCTTAATTCTAGGCCTACTAGTTTCCGAGAAAATGAAAATAAACCAAATTATGCCATACTTTTAGCTGAAAATATGTAAAAATATGTATGTTATTGTGCGATGCACATATTTTTTCTCAAAAACGGTAAGTCTGGCGTGGTTTTGACCATAACAAGATTTGTAGAGGCATTCATTACGAACATTTTAAACCAAAAATCTTAATTCTAGGCCTACTAGTTTCCGAGAAAATGAAAATAAACCAAATTATGCCATACTTTTAGCTGAAAATATGTATGTTATTGTGCGATGCACATATTTTTTCTCAAAAACGGTAAGTCTGGCGTGGTTTTGACCATAACAAGATTTGTAGAGGCATTCATTACGAACATTTTAAACCAAAAATCTTAATTCTAGGCCTACTAGTTTCCGAGAAAATGAAAATAAACCAAATTATGCCATACTTTTAGCTGAAAATATGTATGTTATTGTGCGATGCACATATTTTTTCTCAAAAACGGTAAGTCTGGCGTGGTTTTGACCATAACAAGATTTGTAGAGGCATTCATTACGAACATTTTAAACCAAAAATCTTAATTCTAGGCCTACTAGTTTCCGAGAAAATGAAAATAAACCAAATTATGCCATACTTTTAGCTGAAAATATGTATGTTATTGTGCGATGCACATATTTTTTCTCAAAAACGGTAAGTCTCATAACAAGATTTGTAGAGGCATTCATTACGAACATTTTAAACCAAAAATCTTAATTCTAGGCCTACTAGTTTCCGAGAAAATGAAAATAAACCAAATTATGCCATACTTTTAGCTGAAAATATGTAAAAATATGTATGTTATTGTGCGATGCACATATTTTTTCTCAAAAACGGTAAGTCTGGCGTGGTTTTGACCATAACAAGATTTGTAGAGGCATTCATTACGAACATTTTAAACCAAAAATCTTAATTCTAGGCCTACTAGTTTCCGAGAAAATGAAAATAAACCAAATTATGCCATACTTTTAGCTGAAAATATGTATGTTATTGTGCGATGCACATATTTTTTCTCAAAAACGGTAAGTCTGGCGTGGTTTTGACCATAACAAGATTTGTAGAGGCATTCATTACGAACATTTTAAACCAAAAATCTTAATTCTAGGCCTACTAGTTTCCGAGAAAATGAAAATAAACCAAATTATGCAATACTTTTAGCTGAAAATATGTAAAAATATGTATGTTATTGTGCGATGCACATATTTTTTCTCAAAAACGGTAAGTCTGGCGTGGTTTTGACCATAACAAGATTTGTAGAGGCATTCATTACGAACATTTTAAACCAAAAATCTTAATTCTAGGCCTACTAGTTTCCGAGAAAATGAAAATAAACCAAATTATGCAATACTTTTAGCTGAAAATATGTAAAAATATGTATGTTATTGTGCGATGCACATATTTTTTCTCAAAAACGGTAAGTCTGGCGTGGTTTTGACCATAACAAGATTTGTAGAGGCATTCATTACGAACATTTTAAACCAAAAATCTTAATTCTAGGCCTACTAGTTTCCGAGAAAATGAAAATAAACCAAATTATGCCATACTTTTAGCTGAAAATATGTAAAAATATGTATGTTATTGTGCGATGCACATATTTTTTCTCAAAAACGGTAAGTCTGGCGTGGTTTTGACCATAACAAGATTTGTAGAGGCATTCATTACGAACATTTTAAACCAAAAATCTTAATTCTAGGCCTACTAGTTTCCGAGAAAATGAAAATAAACCAAATTATGCAATACTTTTAGCTGAAAATATGTAAAAATATGTATGTTATTGTGCGATGCACATATTTTTTCTCAAAAACGGTAAGTCTGGCGTGGTTTTGACCATAACAAGATTTGTAGAGGCATTCATTACGAACATTTTAAACCAAAAATCTTAATTCTAGGCCTACTAGTTTCCGAGAAAATGAAAATAAACCAAATTATGCAATACTTTTAGCTGAAAATATGTAAAAATATGTATGTTATTGTGCGATGCACATATTTTTTCTCAAAAACGGTAAGTCTGGCGTGGTTTTGACCATAACAAGATTTGTAGAGGCATTCATTACGAACATTTTAAACCAAAAATCTTAATTCTAGGCCTACTAGTTTCCGAGAAAATGAAAATAAACCAAATTATGCCATACTTTTAGCTGAAAATATGTATGTTATTGTGCGATGCACATATTTTTTCTCAAAAACGGTAAGTCTGGCGTGGTTTTGACCATAACAAGATTTGTAGAGGCATTCATTACGAACATTTTAAACCAAAAATCTTAATTCTAGGCCTACTAGTTTCCGAGAAAATGAAAATAAACCAAATTATGCCATACTTTTAGCTGAAAATATGTAAAAATATGTATGTTATTGTGCGATGCACATATTTTTTCTCAAAAACGGTAAGTCTGGCGTGGTTTTGACCATAACAAGATTTGTAGAGGCATTCATTACGAACATTTTAAACCAAAAATCTTAATTCTAGGCCTACTAGTTTCCGAGAAAATGAAAATAAACCAAATTATGCAATACTTTTAGCTGAAAATATGTAAAAATATGTATGTTATTGTGCGATGCACATATTTTTTCTCAAAAACGGTAAGTCTGGCGTGGTTTTGACCATAACAAGATTTGTAGAGGCATTCATTACGAACATTTTAAACCAAAAATCTTAATTCTAGGCCTACTAGTTTCCGAGAAAATGAAAATAAACCAAATTATGCCATACTTTTAGCTGAAAATATGTAAAAATATGTATGTTATTGTGCGATGCACATATTTTTTCTCAAAAACGGTAAGTCTGGCGTGGTTTTGACCATAACAAGATTTGTAGAGGCATTCATTACGAACATTTTAAACCAAAAATCTTAATTCTAGGCCTACTAGTTTCCGAGAAAATGAAAATAAACCAAATTATGCCATACTTTTAGCTGAAAATATGTAAAAATATGTATGTTATTGTGCGATGCACATATTTTTTCTCAAAAACGGTAAGTCTGGCGTGGTTTTGACCATAACAAGATTTGTAGAGGCATTCATTACGAACATTTTAAACCAAAAATCTTAATTCTAGGCCTACTAGTTTCCGAGAAAATGAAAATAAACCAAATTATGCCATACTTTTAGCTGAAAATATGTATGTTATTGTGCGATGCACATATTTTTTCTCAAAAACGGTAAGTCTGGCGTGGTTTTGACCATAACAAGATTTGTAGAGGCATTCATTACGAACATTTTAAACCAAAAATCTTAATTCTAGGCCTACTAGTTTCCGAGAAAATGAAAATAAACCAAATTATGCCATACTTTTAGCTGAAAATATGTAAAAATATGTATGTTATTGTGCGATGCACATATTTTTTCTCAAAAACGGTAAGTCTGGCGTGGTTTTGACCATAACAAGATTTGTAGAGGCATTCATTACGAACATTTTAAACCAAAAATCTTAATTCTAGGCCTACTAGTTTCCGAGAAAATGAAAATAAACCAAATTATGCCATACTTTTAGCTGAAAATATGTATGTTATTGTGCGATGCACATATTTTTTCTCAAAAACGGTAAGTCTGGCGTGGTTTTGACCATAACAAGATTTGTAGAGGCATTCATTACGAACATTTTAAACCAAAAATCTTAATTCTAGGCCTACTAGTTTCCGAGAAAATGAAAATAAACCAAATTATGCCATACTTTTAGCTGAAAATATGTATGTTATTGTGCGATGCACATATTTTTTCTCAAAAACGGTAAGTCTGGCGTGGTTTTGACCATAACAAGATTTGTAGAGGCATTCATTACGAACATTTTAAACCAAAAATCTTAATTCTAGGCCTACTAGTTTCCGAGAAAATGAAAATAAACCAAATTATGCCATACTTTTAGCTGAAAATATGTATGTTATTGTGCGATGCACATATTTTTTCTCAAAAACGGTAAGTCTGGCGTGGTTTTGACCATAACAAGATTTGTAGAGGCATTCATTACGAACATTTTAAACCAAAAATCTTAATTCTAGGCCTACTAGTTTCCGAGAAAATGAAAATAAACCAAATTATGCCATACTTTTAGCTGAAAATATGTATGTTATTGTGCGATGCACATATTTTTTCTCAAAAACGGTAAGTCTGGCGTGGTTTTGACCATAACAAGATTTGTAGAGGCATTCATTACGAACATTTTAAACTAAAAATCTTAATTCTAGGCCTACTAGTTTCCGAGAAAATGAAAATAAACCAAATTATGCAATACTTTTAGCTGAAAATATGTATGTTATTGTGCGATGCACATATTTTTTCTCAAAAACGGTAAGTCTGGCGTGGTTTTGACCATAACAAGATTTGTAGAGGCATTCATTACGAACATTTTAAACCAAAAATCTTTATTCTAGGCCTACTAGTTTCCGAGAAAATGAAAATAAACCAAATTATGCCATACTTTTAGCTGAAAATATGTATGTTATTGTGCGATGCACATATTTTTTCTCAAAAACGGTAAGTCTGGCGTGGTTTTGACCATAACAAGATTTGTAGAGGCATTCATTACGAACATTTTAAACCAAAAATCTTAATTCTAGGCCTACTAGTTTCCGAGAAAATGAAAATAAACCAAATTATGCCATACTTTTAGCTGAAAATATGTAAAAATATGTATGTTATTGTGCGATGCACATATTTTTTCTCAAAAACGGTAAGTCTGGCGTGGTTTTGACCATAACAAGATTTGTAGAGGCATTCATTACGAACATTTTAAACCAAAAATCTTTATTCTAGGCCTACTAGTTTCCGAGAAAATGAAAATAAACCAAATTATGCCATACTTTTAGCTGAAAATATGTAAAAATATGTATGTTATTGTGCGATGCACATATTTTTTGTCAAAAACGGTAAGTCTGGCGTGGTTTTGACCATAACAAGATTTGTAGAGGCATTCATTACGAACATTTTAAACCAAAAATCTTTATTCTAGGCCTACTAGTTTCCGTGAAAATGAAAATAAACCAAATTATGCCATACTTTTAGCTGAAAATATGTAAAAATATGTATGTTATTGTGCGATGCACATATTTTTTCTCAAAAACGGTAAGTCTGGCGTGGTTTTGACCATAACAAGATTTGTAGAGGCATTCATTACGAACATTTTAAACCAAAAATCTTAATTCTAGGCCTACTAGTTTCCGAGAAAATGAAAATAAACCAAATTATGCCATACTTTTAGCTGAAAATATGTATGTTATTGTGCGATGCACATATTTTTTCTCAAAAACGGTAAGTCTGGCGTGGTTTTGACCATAACAAGATTTGTAGAGGCATTCATTACGAACATTTTAAACCAAAAATCTTTATTCTAGGCCTACTAGTTTCCGAGAAAATGAAAATAAACCAAATTATGCCATACTTTTAGCTGAAAATATGTATGTTATTGTGCGATGCACATATTTTTTCTCAAAAACGGTAAGTCTGGCGTGGTTTTGACCATAACAAGATTTGTAGAGGCATTCATTACGAACATTTTAAACCAAAAATCTTTATTCTAGGCCTACTAGTTTCCGAGAAAATGAAAATAAACCAAATTATGCCATACTTTTAGCTGAAAATATGTAAAAATATGTATGTTATTGTGCGATGCACATATTTTTTCTCAAAAACGGTAAGTCTGGCGTGGTTTTGACCATAACAAGATTTGTAGAGGCATTCATTACGAACATTTTAAACCAAAAATCTTAATTCTAGGCCTACTAGTTTCCGAGAAAATGAAAATAAACCAAATTATGCAATACTTTTAGCTGAAAATATGTATGTTATTGTGCGATGCACATATTTTTTCTCAAAAACGGTAAGTCTGGCGTGGTTTTGACCATAACAAGATTTGTAGAGGCATTCATTACGAACATTTTAAACCAAAAATCTTAATTCTAGGCCTACTAGTTTCCGAGAAAATGAAAATAAACCAAATTATGCCATACTTTTAGCTGAAAATATGTATGTTATTGTGCGATGCACATATTTTTTCTCAAAAACGGTAAGTCTGGCGTGGTTTTGACCATAACAAGATTTGTAGAGGCATTCATTACGAACATTTTAAACCAAAAATCTTAATTCTAGGCCTACTAGTTTCCGAGAAAATGAAAATAAACCAAATTATGCCATACTTTTAGCTGAAAATATGTATGTTATTGTGCGATGCACATATTTTTTCTCAAAAACGGTAAGTCTGGCGTGGTTTTGACCATAACAAGATTTGTAGAGGCATTCATTACGAACATTTTAAACCAAAAATCTTAATTCTAGGCTTACTAGTTTCCGAGAAAATGAAAATAAACCAAATTATGCCATACTTTTAGCTGAAAATATGTAAAAATATGTATGTTATTGTGCGATGCACATATTTTTTCTCAAAAACGGTAAGTCTGGCGTGGTTTTGACCATAACAAGATTTGTAGAGGCATTCATTACCAACATTTTAAACCAAAAATCTTAATTCTAGGCCTACTAGTTTCCGAGAAAATGAAAATAAACCAAATTATGCCATACTTTTAGCTGAAAATATGTATGTTATTGTGCGATGCACATATTTTTTCTCAAAAACGGTAAGTCTGGCGTGGTTTTGACCATAACAAGATTTGTAGAGGCATTCATTACGAACATTTTAAACCAAAAATCTTAATTCTAGGCCTACTAGTTTCCGAGAAAATGAAAATAAACCAAATTATGCCATACTTTTAGCTGAAAATATGTAAAAATATGTATGTTATTGTGCGATGCACATATTTTTTCTCAAAAACGGTAAGTCTGGCGTGGTTTTGACCATAACAAGATTTGTAGAGGCATTCATTACGAACATTTTAAACCAAAAATCTTTATTCTAGGCCTACTAGTTTCCGAGAAAATGAAAATAAACCAAATTATGCCATACTTTTAGCTGAAAATATGTATGTTATTGTGCGATGCACATATTTTTTCTCAAAAACGGTAAGTCTGGCGTGGTTTTGACCATAACAAGATTTGTAGAGGCATTCATTACGAACATTTTAAACCAAAAATCTTAATTCTAGGCCTACTAGTTTCCGAGAAAATGAAAATAAACCAAATTATGCCATACTTTTAGCTGAAAATATGTATGTTATTGTGCGATGCACATATTTTTTCTCAAAAACGGTAAGTCTGGCGTGGTTTTGACCATAACAAGATTTGTAGAGGCATTCATTACGAACATTTTAAACCAAAAATCTTAATTCTAGGCCTACTAGTTTCCGAGAAAATGAAAATAAACCAAATTATGCCATACTTTTAGCTGAAAATATGTAAAAATATGTATGTTATTGTGCGATGCACATATTTTTTCTCATAAACGGTAAGTCTGGCGTGGTTTTGACCATAACAAGATTTGTAGAGGCATTCATTACGAACATTTTAAACTAAAAATCTTAATTCTAGGCCTACTAGTTTCCGAGAAAATGAAAATAAACCAAATTATGCCATACTTTTAGCTGAAAATATGTAAAAATATGTATGTTATTGTGCGATGCACATATTTTTTCTCAAAAACGGTAAGTCTGGCGTGGTTTTGACCATAACAAGATTTGTAGAGGCATTCATTACGAACATTTTAAACCAAAAATCTTAATTCTAGGCCTACTAGTTTCCGAGAAAATGAAAATAAACCAAATTATGCCATACTTTTAGCTGAAAATATGTATGTTATTGTGCGATGCACATATTTTTTCTCAAAAACGGTAAGTCTGGCGTGGTTTTGACCATAACAAGATTTGTAGAGGCATTCATTACGAACATTTTAAACCAAAAATCTTAATTCTAGGCCTACTAGTTTCCGAGAAAATGAAAATAAACCAAATTATGCCATACTTTTAGCTGAAAATATATAAAAATATGTATGTTATTGTGCGATGCACATATTTTTTCTCAAAAACGGTAAGTCTGGCGTGGTTTTGACCATAACAAGATTTGTAGAGGCATTCATTACGAACATTTTAAACCAAAAATCTTAATTCTAGGCCTACTAGTTTCCGAGAAAATGAAAATAAACCAAATTATGCCATACTTTTAGCTGAAAATATGTAAAAATATGTATGTTATTGTGCGATGCACATATTTTTTCTCAAAAACGGTAAGTCTGGCGTGGTTTTGACCATAACAAGATTTGTAGAGGCATTCATTACGAACATTTTAAACCAAAAATCTTAATTCTAGGCCTACTAGTTTCCGAGAAAATGAAAATAAACCAAATTATGCCATACTTTTAGCTGAAAATATGTATGTTATTGTGCGATGCACATATTTTTTCTCAAAAACGGTAAGTCTGGCGTGGTTTTGACCATAACAAGATTTGTAGAGGCATTCATTACGAACATTTTAAACCAAAAATCTTAATTCTAGGCCTACTAGTTTCCGAGAAAATGAAAATAAACCAAATTATGCCATACTTTTAGCTGAAAATATGTATGTTATTGTGCGATGCACATATTTTTTCTCAAAAACGGTAAGTCTGGCGTGGTTTTGACCATAACAAGATTTGTAGAGGCATTCATTACGAACATTTTAAACCAAAAATCTTAATTCTAGGCCTACTAGTTTCCGAGAAAATGAAAATAAACCAAATTATGCCATACTTTTAGCTGAAAATATGTATGTTATTGTGCGATGCACATATTTTTTCTCAAAAACGGTAAGTCTGGCGTGGTTTTGACCATAACAAGATTTGTAGAGGCATTCATTACGAACATTTTAAACCAAAAATCTTTATTCTAGGCCTACTAGTTTCCGAGAAAATGAAAATAAACCAAATTATGCCATACTTTTAGCTGAAAATATGTATGTTATTGTGCGATGCACATATTTTTTCTCAAAAACGGTAAGTCTGGCGTGGTTTTGACCATAACAAGATTTGTAGAGGCATTCATTACGAACATTTTAAACCAAAAATCTTAATTCTAGGCCTACTAGTTTCCGAGAAAATGAAAATAAACCAAATTATGCCATACTTTTAGCTGAAAATATGTATGTTATTGTGCGATGCACATATTTTTTCTCAAAAACGGTAAGTCTGGCGTGGTTTTGACCATAACAAGATTTGTAGAGGCATTCATTACGAACATTTTAAACCAAAAATCTTAATTCTAGGCCTACTAGTTTCCGAGAAAATGAAAATAAACCAAATTATGCCATACTTTTAGCTGAAAATATGTAAAAATATGTATGTTATTGTGCGATGCACATATTTTTTCTCAAAAACGGTAAGTCTGGCGTGGTTTTGACCATAACAAGATTTGTAGAGGCATTCATTACGAACATTTTAAACCAAAAATCTTAATTCTAGGCCTACTAGTTTCCGAGAAAATGAAAATAAACCAAATTATGCCATACTTTTAGCTGAAAATATGTAAAAATATGTATGTTATTGTGCGATGCACATATTTTTTCTCAAAAACGGTAAGTCTGGCGTGGTTTTGACCATAACAAGATTTGTAGAGGCATTCATTACGAACATTTTAAACCAAAAATCTTAATTCTAGGCCTACTAGTTTCCGAGAAAATGAAAATAAACCAAATTATGCCATACTTTTAGCTGAAAATATGTAAAAATATGTATGTTATTGTGCGATGCACATATTTTTTCTCAAAAACGGTAAGTCTGGCGTGGTTTTGACCATAACAAGATTTGTAGAGGCATTCATTACGAACATTTTAAACCAAAAATCTTTATTCTAGGCCTACTAGTTTCCGAGAAAATGAAAATAAACCAAATTATGCCATACTTTTAGCTGAAAATATGTATGTTATTGTGCGATGCACATATTTTTTCTCAAAAACGGTAAGTCTGGCGTGGTTTTGACCATAACAAGATTTGTAGAGGCATTCATTACGAACATTTTAAACCAAAAATCTTAATTCTAGGCCTACTAGTTTCCGAGAAAATGAAAATAAACCAAATTATGCCATACTTTTAGCTGAAAATATGTATGTTATTGTGCGATGCACATATTTTTTCTCAAAAACGGTAAGTCTGGCGTGGTTTTGACCATAACAAGATTTGTAGAGGCATTCATTACGAACATTTTAAACCAAAAATCTTTATTCTAGGCCTACTAGTTTCCGAGAAAATGAAAATAAACCAAATTATGCCATACTTTTAGCTGAAAATATGTATGTTATTGTGCGATGCACATATTTTTTCTCAAAAACGGTAAGTCTGGCGTGGTTTTGACCATAACAAGATTTGTAGAGGCATTCATTACGAACATTTTAAACCAAAAATCTTAATTCTAGGCCTACTAGTTTCCGAGAAAATGAAAATAAACCAAATTATGCCATACTTTTAGCTGAAAATATGTATGTTATTGTGCGATGCACATATTTTTTCTCAAAAACGGTAAGTCTGGCGTGGTTTTGACCATAACAAGATTTGTAGAGGCATTCATTACGAACATTTTAAACCAAAAATCTTAATTCTAGGCCTACTAGTTTCCGAGAAAATGAAAATAAACCAAATTATGCCAAACTTTTAGCTGAAAATATGTATGTTATTGTGCGATGCACATATTTTTTCTCAAAAACGGTAAGTCTGGCGTGGTTTTGACCATAACAAGATTTGTAGAGGCATTCATTACGAACATTTTAAACCAAAAATCTTTATTCTAGGCCTACTAGTTTCCGAGAAAATGAAAATAAACCAAATTATGCCATACTTTTAGCTGAAAATATGTATGTTATTGTGCGATGCACATATTTTTTCTCAAAAACGGTAAGTCTGGCGTGGTTTTGACCATAACAAGATTTGTAGAGGCATTCATTACGAACATTTTAAACCAAAAATCTTAATTCTAGGCCTACTAGTTTCCGAGAAAATGAAAATAAACCAAATTATGCCATACTTTTAGCTGAAAATATGTATGTTATTGTGCGATGCACATATTTTTTCTCAAAAACGGTAAGTCTGGCGTGGTTTTGACCATAACAAGATTTGTAGAGGCATTCATTACGAACATTTTAAACCAAAAATCTTAATTCTAGGCCTACTAGTTTCCGAGAAAATGAAAATAAACCAAATTATGCCATACTTTTAGCTGAAAATATGTAAAAATATGTATGTTATTGTGCGATGCACATATTTTTTCTCAAAAACGGTAAGTCTGGCGTGGTTTTGACCATAACAAGATTTGTAGAGGCATTCATTACGAACATTTTAAACCAAAAATCTTAATTCTAGGCCTACTAGTTTCCGAGAAAATGAAAATAAACCAAATTATGCCATACTTTTAGCTGAAAATATGTAAAAATATGTATGTTATTGTGCGATGCACATATTTTTTCTCAAAAACGGTAAGTCTGGCGTGGTTTTGACCATAACAAGATTTGTAGAGGCATTCATTACGAACATTTTAAACAAAAATCTTAATTCTAGGCCTACTAGTTTCCGAGAAAATGAAAATAAACCAAATTATGCCATACTTTTAGCTGAAAATATGTAAAAATATGTATGTTATTGTGCGATGCACATATTTTTTCTCAAAAACGGTAAGTCTGGCGTGGTTTTGACCATAACAAGATTTGTAGAGGCATTCATTACGAACATTTTAAACCAAAAATCTTTATTCTAGGCCTACTAGTTTCCGAGAAAATGAAAATAAACCAAATTATGCCATACTTTTAGCTGAAAATATGTATGTTATTGTGCGATGCACATATTTTTTCTCAAAAACGGTAAGTCTGGCGTGGTTTTGACCATAACAAGATTTGTAGAGGCATTCATTACGAACATTTTAAACCAAAAATCTTAATTCTAGGCCTACTAGTTTCCGAGAAAATGAAAATAAACCAAATTATGCCATACTTTTAGCTGAAAATATGTATGTTATTGTGCGATGCACATATTTTTTCTCAAAAACGGTAAGTCTGGCGTGGTTTTGACCATAACAAGATTTGTAGAGGCATTCATTACGAACATTTTAAACCAAAAATCTTAATTCTAGGCCTACTAGTTTCCGAGAAAATGAAAATAAACCAAATTATGCCATACTTTTAGCTGAAAATATGTATGTTATTGTGCGATGCACATATTTTTTCTCAAAAACGGTAAGTCTGGCGTGGTTTTGACCATAACAAGATTTGTAGAGGCATTCATTACGAACATTTTAAACCAAAAATCTTAATTCTAGGCCTACTAGTTTCCGAGAAAATGAAAATAAACCAAATTATGCCATACTTTTAGCTGAAAATATGTATGTTATTGTGCGATGCACATATTTTTTCTCAAAAACGGTAAGTCTGGCGTTGGTTTTGACCATAACAAGATTTGTAGAGGCATTCATTACGAACATTTTAAACCAAAAATCTTTATTCTAGGCCTACTAGTTTCCGAGAAAATGAAAATAAACCAAATTATGCCATACTTTTAGCTGAAAATATGTATGTTATTGTGCGATGCACATATTTTTTCTCAAAAACGGTAAGTCTGGCGTGGTTTTGACCATAACAAGATTTGTAGAGGCATTCATTACGAACATTTTAAACCAAAAATCTTTATTCTAGGCCTACTAGTTTCCGAGAAAATGAAAATAAACCAAATTATGCCATACTTTTAGCTGAAAATATGTATGTTATTGTGCGATGCACATATTTTTTCTCAAAAACGGTAAGTCTGGCGTGGTTTTGACCATAACAAGATTTGTAGAGGCATTCATTACGAACATTTTAAACCAAAAATCTTAATTCTAGGCCTACTAGTTTCCGAGAAAATGAAAATAAACCAAATTATGCCATACTTTTAGCTGAAAATATGTATGTTATTGTGCGATGCACATATTTTTTCTCAAAAACGGTAAGTCTGGCGTGGTTTTGACCATAACAAGATTTGTAGAGGCATTCATTACGAACATTTTAAACCAAAAATCTTTATTCTAGGCCTACTAGTTTCCGAGAAAATGAAAATAAACCAAATTATGCCATACTTTTAGCTGAAAATATGTATGTTATTGTGCGATGCACATATTTTTTCTCAAAAACGGTAAGTCTGGCGTGGTTTTGACCATAACAAGATTTGTAGAGGCATTCATTACGAACATTTTAAACCAAAAATCTTAATTCTAGGCCTACTAGTTTCCGAGAAAATGAAAATAAACCAAATTATGCCATACTTTTAGCTGAAAATATGTATGTTATTGTGCGATGCACATATTTTTTCTCAAAAACGGTAAGTCTGGCGTGGTTTTGACCATAACAAGATTTGTAGAGGCATTCATTACGAACATTTTAAACCAAAAATCTTAATTCTAGGCCTACTAGTTTCCGAGAAAATGAAAATAAACCAAATTATGCCATACTTTTAGCTGAAAATATGTATGTTATTGTGCGATGCACATATTTTTTCTCAAAAACGGTAAGTCTGGCGTGGTTTTGACCATAACAAGATTTGTAGAGGCATTCATTACGAACATTTTAAACCAAAAATCTTTATTCTAGGCCTACTAGTTTCCGAGAAAATGAAAATAAACCAAATTATGCCATACTTTTAGCTGAAAATATGTATGTTATTGTGCGATGCACATATTTTTTCTCAAAAACGGTAAGTCTGGCGTGGTTTTGACCATAACAAGATTTGTAGAGGCATTCATTACGAACATTTTAAACCAAAAATCTTAATTCTAGGCCTACTAGTTTCCGAGAAAATGAAAATAAACCAAATTATGCCATACTTTTAGCTGAAAATATGTATGTTATTGTGCGATGCACATATTTTTTCTCAAAAACGGTAAGTCTGGCGTGGTTTTGACCATAACAAGATTTGTAGAGGCATTCATTACGAACATTTTAAACCAAAAATCTTTATTCTAGGCCTACTAGTTTCCGAGAAAATGAAAATAAACCAAATTATGCCATACTTTTAGCTGAAAATATGTATGTTATTGTGCGATGCACATATTTTTTCTCAAAAACGGTAAGTCTGGCGTGGTTTTGACCATAACAAGATTTGTAGAGGCATTCATTACGAACATTTTAAACCAAAAATCTTAATTCTAGGCCCACTAGTTTCCGAGAAAATGAAAATAAACCAAATTATGCCATACTTTTAGCTGAAAATATGTATGTTATTGTGCGATGCACATATTTTTTCTCAAAAACGGTAAGTCTGGCGTGGTTTTGACCATAACAAGATTTGTAGAGGCATTCATTACGAACATTTTAAACCAAAAATCTTAATTCTAGGCCTACTAGTTTCCGAGAAAATGAAAATAAACCAAATTATGCCATACTTTTAGCTGAAAATATGTATGTTATTGTGCGATGCACATATTTTTTCTCAAAAACGGTAAGTCTGGCGTGGTTTTGACCATAACAAGATTTGTAGAGGCATTCATTACGAACATTTTAAACCAAAAATCTTAATTCTAGGCCTACTAGTTTCCGAGAAAATGAAAATAAACCAAATTATGCCATACTTTTAGCTGAAAATATGTATGTTATTGTGCGATGCACATATTTTTTCTCAAAAACGGTAAGTCTGGCGTGGTTTTGACCATAACAAGATTTGTAGAGGCATTCATTACGAACATTTTAAACCAAAAATCTTAATTCTAGGCCTACTAGTTTCCGAGAAAATGAAAATAAACCAAATTATGCCATACTTTTAGCTGAAAATATGTATGTTATTGTGCGATGCACATATTTTTTCTCAAAAACGGTAAGTCTGGCGTGGTTTTGACCATAACAAGATTTGTAGAGGCATTCATTACGAACATTTTAAACCAAAAATCTTAATTCTAGGCCTACTAGTTTCCGAGAAAATGAAAATAAACCAAATTATGCCATACTTTTAGCTGAAAATATGTATGTTATTGTGCGATGCACATATTTTTTCTCAAAAACGGTAAGTCTGGCGTGGTTTTGACCATAACAAGATTTGTAGAGGCATTCATTACGAACATTTTAAACCAAAAATCTTAATTCTAGGCCTACTAGTTTCCGAGAAAATGAAAATAAACCAAATTATGCCATACTTTTAGCTGAAAATATGTATGTTATTGTGCGATGCACATATTTTTTCTCAAAAACGGTAAGTCTGGCGTGGTTTTGACCATAACAAGATTTGTAGAGGCATTCATTACGAACATTTTAAACTAAAAATCTTTATTCTAGGCCTACTAGTTTCCGAGAAAATGAAAATAAACCAAATTATGCCATACTTTTAGCTGAAAATATGTATGTTATTGTGCGATGCACATATTTTTTCTCAAAAACGGTAAGTCTGGCGTGGTTTTGACCATAACAAGATTTGTAGAGGCATTCATTACGAACATTTTAAACCAAAAATCTTAATTCTAGGCCTACTAGTTTCCGAGAAAATGAAAATAAACCAAATTATGCCATACTTTTAGCTGAAAATATGTATGTTATTGTGCGATGCACATATTTTTTCTCAAAAACGGTAAGTCTGGCGTGGTTTTGACCATAACAAGATTTGTAGAGGCATTCATTACGAACATTTTAAACCAAAAATCTTAATTCTAGGCCTACTAGTTTCCGAGAAAATGAAAATAAACCAAATTATGCCATACTTTTAGCTGAAAATATGTAAAAATATGTATGTTATTGTGCGATGCACATATTATTTCTCAAAAACGGTAAGTCTGGCGTGGTTTTGACCATAACAAGATTTGTAGAGGCATTCATTACGAACATTTTAAACCAAAAATCTTAATTCTAGGCCTACTAGTTTCCGAGAAAATGAAAATAAACCAAATTATGCCATACTTTTAGCTGAAAATATGTATGTTATTGTGCGATGCACATATTTTTTCTCAAAAACGGTAAGTCTGGCGTGGTTTTGACCATAACAAGATTTGTAGAGGCATTCATTACGAACATTTTAAACCAAAAATCTTAATTCTAGGCCTACTAGTTTCCGAGAAAATGAAAATAAACCAAATTATGCCATACTTTTAGCTGAAAATATGTAAAAATATGTATGTTATTGTGCGATGCACATATTTTTTCTCAAAAACGGTAAGTCTGGCGTGGTTTTGACCATAACAAGATTTGTAGAGGCATTCATTACGAACATTTTAAACCAAAAATCTTAATTCTAGGCCTACTAGTTTCCGAGAAAATGAAAATAAACCAAATTATGCCATACTTTTAGCTGAAAATATGTAAAAATATGTATGTTATTGTGCGATGCACATATTTTTTCTCAAAAACGGTAAGTCTGGCGTGGTTTTGACCATAACAAGATTTGTAGAGGCATTCATTACGAACATTTTAAACCAAAAATCTTAATTCTAGGCCTACTAGTTTCCGAGAAAATGAAAATAAACCAAATTATGCCATACTTTTAGCTGAAAATATGTATGTTATTGTGCGATGCACATATTTTTTCTCAAAAACGGTAAGTCTGGCGTGGTTTTGACCATAACAAGATTTGTAGAGGCATTCATTACGAACATTTTAAACCAAAAATCTTAATTCTAGGCCTACTAGTTTCCGAGAAAATGAAAATAAACCAAATTATGCCATACTTTTAGCTGAAAATATGTATGTTATTGTGCGATGCACATATTTTTTCTCAAAAACGGTAAGTCTGGCGTGGTTTTGACCATAACAAGATTTGTAGAGGCATTCATTACGAACATTTTAAACCAAAAATCTTAATTCTAGGCCTACTAGTTTCCGAGAAAATGAAAATAAACCAAATTATGCCATACTTTTAGCTGAAAATATGTAAAAATATGTATGTTATTGTGCGATGCACATATTTTTTCTCAAAAACGGTAAGTCTGGCGTGGTTTTGACCATAACAAGATTTGTAGAGGCATTCATTACGAACATTTTAAACCAAAAATCTTTATTCTAGGCCTACTAGTTTCCGAGAAAATGAAAATAAACCAAATTATGCCATACTTTTAGCTGAAAATATGTATGTTATTGTGCGATGCACATATTTTTTCTCAAAAACGGTAAGTCTGGCGTGGTTTTGACCATAACAAGATTTGTAGAGGCATTCATTACGAACATTTTAATTCAAAAATCTTAATTCTAGGCCTACTAGTTTCCGAGAAAATGAAAATAAACCAAATTATGCCATACTTTTAGCTGAAAATATGTAAAAATATGTATGTTATTGTGCGATGCACATATTTTTTCTCAAAAACGGTAAGTCTGGCGTGGTTTTGACCATAACAAGATTTGTAGAGGCATTCATTACGAACATTTTAAACCAAAATTCTTAATTCTAGGCCTACTAGTTTCCGAGAAAATGAAAATAAACCAAATTATGCCATACTTTTAGCTGAAAATATGTATGTTATTGTGCGATGCACATATTTTTTCTCAAAAACGGTAAGTCTGGCGTGGTTTTGACCATAACAAGATTTGTAGAGGCATTCATTACGAACATTTTAAACCAAAAATCTTAATTCTAGGCCTACTAGTTTCCGAGAAAATGAAAATAAACCAAATTATGCCATACTTTTAGCTGAAAATATGTAAAAATATGTATGTTATTGTGCGATGCACATATTTTTTCTCAAAAACGGTAAGTCTGGCGTGGTTTTGACCATAACAAGATTTGTAGAGGCATTCATTACGAACATTTTAAACCAAAAATCTTAATTCTAGGCCTACTAGTTTCCGAGAAAATGAAAATAAACCAAATTATGCCATACTTTTAGCTGAAAATATGTAAAAATATGTATGTTATTGTGCGATGCACATATTTTTTCTCAAAAACGGTAAGTCTGGCGTGGTTTTGACCATAACAAGATTTGTAGAGGCATTCATTACGAACATTTTAAACCAAAAATCTTAATTCTAGGCCTACTAGTTTCCGAGAAAATGAAAATAAACCAAATTATGCCATACTTTTAGCTGAAAATATGTATGTTATTGTGCGATGCACATATTTTTTCTCAAAAACGGTAAGTCTGGCGTGGTTTTGACCATAACAAGATTTGTAGAGGCATTCATTACGAACATTTTAAACCAAAAATCTTTATTCTAGGCCTACTAGTTTCCGAGAAAATGAAAATAAACCAAATTATGCCATACTTTTAGCTGAAAATATGTATGTTATTGTGCGATGCACATATTTTTTCTCAAAAACGGTAAGTCTGGCGTGGTTTTGACCATAACAAGATTTGTAGAGGCATTCATTACGAACATTTTAAACCAAAAATCTTAATTCTAGGCCTACTAGTTTCCGAGAAAATGAAAATAAACCAAATTATGCAATACTTTTAGCTGAAAATATGTAAAAATATGTATGTTATTGTGCGATGCACATATTTTTTCTCAAAAACGGTAAGTCTGGCGTGGTTTTGACCATAACAAGATTTGTAGAGGCATTCATTACGAACATTTTAAACCAAAAATCTTAATTCTAGGCCTACTAGTTTCCGAGAAAATGAAAATAAACCAAATTATGCCATACTTTTAGCTGAAAATATGTAAAAATATGTATGTTATTGTGCGATGCACATATTTTTTCTCAAATACGGTAAGTCTGGCGTGGTTTTGACCATAACAAGATTTGTAGAGGCATTCATTACGAACATTTTAAACCAAAAATCTTTATTCTAGGCCTACTAGTTTCCGAGAAAATGAAAATAAACCAAATTATGCCATACTTTTAGCTGAAAATATGTATGTTATTGTGCGATGCACATATTTTTTCTCAAAAACGGTAAGTCTGGCGTGGTTTTGACCATAACAAGATTTGTAGAGGCATTCATTACGAACATTTTAAACCAAAAATCTTAATTCTAGGCCTACTAGTTTCCGAGAAAATGAAAATAAACCAAATTATGCCATACTTTTAGCTGAAAATATGTATGTTATTGTGCGATGCACATATTTTTTCTCAAAAACGGTAAGTCTGGCGTGGTTTTGACCATAACAAGATTTGTAGAGGCATTCATTACGAACATTTTAAACCAAAAATCTTTATTCTAGGCCTACTAGTTTCCGAGAAAATGAAAATAAACCAAATTATGCCATACTTTTAGCTGAAAATATGTAAAAATATGTATGTTATTGTGCGATGCACATATTTTTTCTCAAAAACGGTAAGTCTGGCGTGGTTTTGACCATAACAAGATTTGTAGAGGCATTCATTACGAACATTTTAAACCAAAAATCTTAATTCTAGGCCTACTAGTTTCCGAGAAAATGAAAATAAACCAAATTATGCCATACTTTTAGCTGAAAATATGTATGTTATTGTGCGATGCACATATTTTTTCTCAAAAACGGTAAGTCTGGCGTGGTTTTGACCATAACAAGATTTGTAGAGGCATTCATTACGAACATTTTAAACCAAAAATCTTAATTCTAGGCCTACTAGTTTCCGAGAAAATGAAAATAAACCAAATTATGCCATACTTTTAGCTGAAAATATGTAAAAATATGTATGTTATTGTGCGATGCACATATTTTTTCTCAAAAACGGTAAGTCTGGCGTGGTTTTGACCATAACAAGATTTGTAGAGGCATTCATTACGAACATTTTAAACCAAAAATCTTAATTCTAGGCCTACTAGTTTCCGAGAAAATGAAAATAAACCAAATTATGCCATACTTTTAGCTGAAAATATGTAAAAATATGTATGTTATTGTGCGATGCACATATTTTTTCTCAAAAACGGTAAGTCTGGCGTGGTTTTGACCATAACAAGATTTGTAGAGGCATTCATTACGAACATTTTAAACCAAAAATCTTAATTCTAGGCCTACTAGTTTCCGAGAAAATGAAAATAAACCAAATTATGCCATACTTTTAGCTGAAAATATGTAAAAATATGTATGTTATTGTGCGATGCACATATTTTTTCTCAAAAACGGTAAGTCTGGCGTGGTTTTGACCATAACAAGATTTGTAGAGGCATTCATTACGAACATTTTAAACCAAAAATCTTAATTCTAGGCCTACTAGTTTCCGAGAAAATGAAAATAAACCAAATTATGCCATACTTTTAGCTGAAAATATGTATGTTATTGTGCGATGCACATATTTTTTCTCAAAAACGGTAAGTCTGGCGTGGTTTTGACCATAACAAGATTTGTAGAGGCATTCATTACGAACATTTTAAACCAAAAATCTTAATTCTAGGCCTACTAGTTTCCGAGAAAATGAAAATAAACCAAATTATGCCATACTTTTAGCTGAAAATATGTATGTTATTGTGCGATGCACATATTTTTTCTCAAAAACGGTAAGTCTGGCGTGGTTTTGACCATAACAAGATTTGTAGAGGCATTCATTACGAACATTTTAAACCAAAAATCTTAATTCTAGGCCTACTAGTTTCCGAGAAAATGAAAATAAACCAAATTATGCCATACTTTTAGCTGAAAATATGTATGTTATTGTGCGATGCACATATTTTTTCTCAAAAACGGTAAGTCTGGCGTGGTTTTGACCATAACAAGCCATACTTTTAGCTGCAAATATGTATGTTATTGTGCGATGCACATATTTTTTCTCAAAAACGGTAAGTCTGGCGTGGTTTTGACCATAACAAGATTTGTAGAGGCATTCATTACGAACATTTTAAACCAAAAATCTTAATTCTAGGCCTACTAGTTTCCGAGAAAATGAAAATAAACCAAATTATGCCATACTTTTAGCTGAAAATATGTATGTTATTGTGCGATGCACATATTTTTTCTCAAAAACGGTAAGTCTGGCGTGGTTTTGACCATAACAAGATTTGTAGAGGCATTCATTACGAACATTTTAAACCAAAAATCTTAATTCTAGGCCTACTAGTTTCCGAGAAAATGAAAATAAACCAAATTATGCCATACTTTTAGCTGAAAATATGTAAAAATATGTATGTTATTGTGCGATGCACATATTTTTTCTCAAAAACGGTAAGTCTGGCGTGGTTTTGACCATAACAAGATTTGTAGAGGCATTCATTACGAACATTTTAAACCAAAAATCTTAATTCTAGGCCTACTAGTTTCCGAGAAAATGAAAATAAACCAAATTATGCCATACTTTTAGCTGAAAATATGTAAAAATATGTATGTTATTGTGCGATGCACATATTTTTTCTCAAAAACGGTAAGTCTGGCGTGGTTTTGACCATAACAAGATTTGTAGAGGCATTCATTACGAACATTTTAAACCAAAAGTCTTAATTCTAGGCCTACTAGTTTCCGAGAAAATGAAAATAAACCAAATTATGCCATACTTTTAGCTGAAAATATGTATGTTATTGTGCGATGCACATATTTTTTCTCAAAAACGGTAAGTCTGGCGTGGTTTTGACCATAACAAGATTTGTAGAGGCATTCATTACGAACATTTTAAACCAAAAATCTTAATTCTAGGCCTACTAGTTTCCGAGAAAATGAAAATAAACCAAATTATGCCATACTTTTAGCTGAAAATATGTATGTTATTGTGCGATGCACATATTTTTTCTCAAAAACGGTAAGTCTGGCGTGGTTTTGACCATAACAAGATTTGTAGAGGCATTCATTACGAACATTTTAAACCAAAAATCTTAATTCTAGGCCTACTAGTTTCCGAGAAAATGAAAATAAACCAAATTATGCCATACTTTTAGCTGAAAATATGTAAAAATATGTATGTTATTGTGCGATGCACATATTTTTTCTCAAAAACGGTAAGTCTGGCGTGGTTTTGACCATAACAAGATTTGTAGAGGCATTCATTACGAACATTTTAAACCAAAAATCTTAATTCTAGGCCTACTAGTTTCCGAGAAAATGAAAATAAACCAAATTATGCCATACTTTTAGCTGAAAATATGTATGTTATTGTGCGATGCACATATTTTTTCTCAAAAACGGTAAGTCTGGCGTGGTTTTGACCATAACAAGATTTGTAGAGGCATTCATTACGAACATTTTAAACCAAAAATCTTAATTCTAGGCCTACTAGTTTCCGAGAAAATGAAAATAAACCAAATTATGCCATACTTTTAGCTGAAAATATGTATGTTATTGTGCGATGCACATATTTTTTCTCAAAAACGGTAAGTCTGGCGTGGTTTTGACCATAACAAGATTTGTAGAGGCATTCATTACGAACATTTTAAACCAAAAATCTTAATTCTAGGCCTACTAGTTTCCGAGAAAATGAAAATAAACCAAATTATGCCATACTTTTAGCTGAAAATATGTAAAAATATGTATGTTATTGTGCGATGCACATATTTTTTCTCAAAAACGGTAAGTCTGGCGTGGTTTTGACCATAACAAGATTTGTAGAGGCATTCATTACGAACATTTTAAACCAAAAATCTTAATTCTAGGCCTACTAGTTTCCGAGAAAATGAAAATAAACCAAATTATGCCATACTTTTAGCTGAAAATATGTAAAAATATGTATGTTATTGTGCGATGCACATATTTTTTCTCAAAAACGGTAAGTCTGGCGTAGTTTTGACCATAACAAGATTTGTAGAGGCATTCATTACGAACATTTTAAACCAAAAATCTTAATTCTAGGCCTACTAGTTTCCGAGAAAATGAAAATAAACCAAATTATGCCATACTTTTAGCTGAAAATATGTATGTTATTGTGCGATGCACATATTTTTTCTCAAAAACGGTAAGTCTGGCGTGGTTTTGACCATAACAAGATTTGTAGAGGCATTCATTACGAACATTTTAAACCAAAAATCTTAATTCTAGGCCTACTAGTTTCCGAGAAAATGAAAATAAACCAAATTATGCCATACTTTTAGCTGAAAATATGTATGTTATTGTGCGATGCACATATTTTTTCTCAAAAACGGTAAGTCTGGCGTGGTTTTGACCATAACAAGATTTGTAGAGGCATTCATTACGAACATTTTAAACTAAAAATCTTAATTCTAGGCCTACTAGTTTCCGAGAAAATGAAAATAAACCAAATTATGCCATACTTTTAGCTGAAAATATGTATGTTATTGTGCGATGCACATATTTTTTCTCAAAAACGGTAAGTCTGGCGTGGTTTTGACCATAACAAGATTTGTAGAGGCATTCATTACGAACATTTTAAACCAAAAATCTTAATTCTAGGCCTACTAGTTTCCGAGAAAATGAAAATAAACCAAATTATGCAATACTTTTAGCTGAAAATATGTAAAAATATGTATGTTATTGTGCGATGCACATATTTTTTCTCAAAAACGGTAAGTCTGGCGTGGTTTTGACCATAACAAGATTTGTAGAGGCATTCATTACGAACATTTTAAACCAAAAATCTTTATTCTAGGCCTACTAGTTTCCGAGAAAATGAAAATAAACCAAATTATGCCATACTTTTAGCTGAAAATATGTAAAAATATGTATGTTATTGTGCGATGCACATATTTTTTCTCAAAAACGGTAAGTCTGGCGTGGTTTTGACCATAACAAGATTTGTAGAGGCATTCATTACGAACATTTTAAACCAAAAATCTTAATTCTAGGCCTACTAGTTTCCGAGAAAATGAAAATAAACCAAATTATGCCATACTTTTAGCTGAAAATATGTATGTTATTGTGCGATGCACATATTTTTTCTCAAAAACGGTAAGTCTGGCGTGGTTTTGACCATAACAAGATTTGTAGAGGCATTCATTACGAACATTTTAAACCAAAAATCTTAATTCTAGGCCTACTAGTTTCCGAGAAAATGAAAATAAACCAAATTATGCCATACTTTTAGCTGAAAATATGTATGTTATTGTGCGATGCACATATTTTTTCTCAAAAACGGTAAGTCTGGCGTGGTTTTGACCATAACAAGATTTGTAGAGGCATTCATTACGAACATTTTAAACTAAAAATCTTAATTCTAGGCCTACTAGTTTCCGAGAAAATGAAAATAAACCAAATTATGCCATACTTTTAGCTGAAAATATGTAAAAATATGTATGTTATTGTGCGATGCACATATTTTTTCTCAAAAACGGTAAGTCTGGCGTGGTTTTGACCATAACAAGATTTGTAGAGGCATTCATTACGAACATTTTAAACCAAAAATCTTAATTCTAGGCCTACTAGTTTCCGAGAAAATGAAAATAAACCAAATTATGCCATACTTTTAGCTGAAAATATGTAAAAATATGTATGTTATTGTGCGATGCACATATTTTTTCTCAAAAACGGTAAGTCTGGCGTGGTTTTGACCATAACAAGATTTGTAGAGGCATTCATTACGAACATTTTAAACTAAAAATCTTAATTCTAGGCCTACTAGTTTCCGAGAAAATGAAAATAAACCAAATTATGCCATACTTTTAGCTGAAAATATGTATGTTATTGTGCGATGCACATATTTTTTCTCAAAAACGGTAAGTCTGGCGTGGTTTTGACCATAACAAGATTTGTAGAGGCATTCATTACGAACATTTTAAACCAAAAATCTTAATTCTAGGCCTACTAGTTTCCGAGAAAATGAAAATAAACCAAATTATGCCATACTTTTAGCTGAAAATATGTATGTTATTGTGCGATGCACATATTTTTTCTCAAAAACGGTAAGTCTGGCGTGGTTTTGACCATAACAAGATTTGTAGAGGCATTCATTACGAACATTTTAAACCAAAAATCTTTATTCTAGGCCTACTAGTTTCCGAGAAAATGAAAATAAACCAAATTATGCCATACTTTTAGCTGAAAATATGTATGTTATTGTGCGATGCACATATTTTTTCTCAAAAACGGTAAGTCTGGCGTGGTTTTGACCATAACAAGATTTGTAGAGGCATTCATTACGAACATTTTAAACCAAAAATCTTAATTCTAGGCCTACTAGTTTCCGAGAAAATGAAAATAAACCAAATTATGCAATACTTTTAGCTGAAAATATGTAAAAATATGTATGTTATTGTGCGATGCACATATTTTTTCTCAAAAACGGTAAGTCTGGCGTGGTTTTGACCATAACAAGATTTGTAGAGGCATTCATTACGAACATTTTAAACCAAAAATCTTTATTCTAGGCCTACTAGTTTCCGAGAAAATGAAAATAAACCAAATTATGCCATACTTTCAGCTGAAAATATGTATGTTATTGTGCGATGCACATATTTTTTCTCAAAAACGGTAAGTCTGGCGTGGTTTTGACCATAACAAGATTTGTAGAGGCATTCATTACGAACATTTTAAACCAAAAATCTTAATTCTAGGCCTACTAGTTTCCGAGAAAATGAAAATAAACCAAATTATGCCATACTTTTAGCTGAAAATATGTATGTTATTGTGCGATGCACATATTTTTTCTCAAAAACGGTAAGTCTGGCGTGGTTTTGACCATAACAAGATTTGTAGAGGCATTCATTACGAACATTTTAAACCAAAAATCTTAATTCTAGGCCTACTAGTTTCCGAGAAAATGAAAATAAACCAAATTATGCCATACTTTTAGCTGAAAATATGTATGTTATTGTGCGATGCACATATTTTTTCTCAAAAACGGTAAGTCTGGCGTGGTTTTGACCATAACAAGATTTGTAGAGGCATTCATTACGAACATTTTAAACCAAAAATCTTAATTCTAGGCCTACTAGTTTCCGAGAAAATGAAAATAAACCAAATTATGCCATACTTTTAGCTGAAAATATGTATGTTATTGTGCGATGCACATATTTTTTCTCAAAAACGGTAAGTCTGGCGTGGTTTTGACCATAACAAGATTTGTAGAGGCATTCATTACGAACATTTTAAACCAAAAATCTTAATTCTAGGCCTACTAGTTTCCGAGAAAATGAAAATAAACCAAATTATGCCATACTTTTAGCTGAAAATATGTATGTTATTGTGCGATGCACATATTTTTTCTCAAAAACGGTAAGTCTGGCGTGGTTTTGACCATAACAAGATTTGTAGAGGCATTCATTACGAACATTTTAAACCAAAAATCTTTATTCTAGGCCTACTAGTTTCCGAGAAAATGAAAATAAACCAAATTATGCCATACTTTTAGCTGAAAATATGTATGTTATTGTGCGATGCACATATTTTTTCTCAAAAACGGTAAGTCTGGCGTGGTTTTGACCATAACAAGATTTGTAGAGGCATTCATTACGAACATTTTAAACCAAAAATCTTAATTCTAGGCCTACTAGTTTCCGAGAAAATGAAAATAAACCAAATTATGCCATACTTTTAGCTGAAAATATGTATGTTATTGTGCGATGCACATATTTTTTCTCAAAAACGGTAAGTCTGGCGTGGTTTTGACCATAACAAGATTTGTAGAGGCATTCATTACGAACATTTTAAACCAAAAATCTTTATTCTAGGCCTACTAGTTTCCGAGAAAATGAAAATAAACCAAATTATGCCATACTTTTAGCTGAAAATATGTATGTTATTGTGCGATGCACATATTTTTTCTCAAAAACGGTAAGTCTGGCGTGGTTTTGACCATAACAAGATTTGTAGAGGCATTCATTACGAACATTTTAAACCAAAAATCTTAATTCTAGGCCTACTAGTTTCCGAGAAAATGAAAATAAACCAAATTATGCCATACTTTTAGCTGAAAATATGTATGTTATTGTGCGATGCACATATTTTTTCTCAAAAACGGTAAGTCTGGCGTGGTTTTGACCATAACAAGATTTGTAGAGGCATTCATTACGAACATTTTAAACCAAAAATCTTAATTCTAGGCCTACTAGTTTCCGAGAAAATGAAAATAAACCAAATTATGCCATACTTTTAGCTGAAAATATGTATGTTATTGTGCGATGCACATATTTTTTCTCAAAAACGGTAAGTCTGGCGTGGTTTTGACCATAACAAGATTTGTAGAGGCATTCATTACGAACATTTTAAACCAAAAATCTTAATTCTAGGCCTACTAGTTTCCGAGAAAATGAAAATAAACCAAATTATGCCATACTTTTAGCTGAAAATATGTATGTTATTGTGCGATGCACATATTTTTTCTCAAAAACGGTAAGTCTGGCGTGGTTTTGAGCATAACAAGATTTGTAGAGGCATTCATTACGAACATTTTAAACCAAAAATCTTAATTCTAGGCCTACTAGTTTCCGAGAAAATGAAAATAAACCAAATTATGCCATACTTTTAGCTGAAAATATGTAAAAATATGTATGTTATTGTGCGTTGCACATATTTTTTCTCAAAAACGGTAAGTCTGGCGTGGTTTTGACCATAACAAGATTTGTAGAGGCATTCATTACGAACATTTTAAACCAAAAATCTTAATTCTAGGCCTACTAGTTTCCGAGAAAATGAAAATAAACCAAATTATGCCATAATTTTAGCTGAAAATATGTATGTTATTGTGCGATGCACATATTTTTTCTCAAAAACGGTAAGTCTGGCGTGGTTTTGACCATAACAAGATTTGTAGAGGCATTCATTACGAACATTTTAAACCAAAAATCTTAATTCTAGGCCTACTAGTTTCCGAGAAAATGAAAATAAACCAAATTATGCCATACTTTTAGCTGAAAATATGTATGTTATTGTGCGATGCACATATTTTTTCTCAAAAACGGTAAGTCTGGCGTGGTTTTAACCATAACAAGATTTGTAGAGGCATTCATTACGAACATTTTAAACCAAAAATCTTTATTCTAGGCCTACTAGTTTCCGAGAAAATGAAAATAAACCAAATTATGCCATACTTTTAGCTGAAAATATGTATGTTATTGTGCGATGCACATATTTTTTCTCAAAAACGGTAAGTCTGGCGTGGTTTTGACCATAACAAGATTTGTAGAGGCATTCATTACGAACATTTTAAACCAAAAATCTTAATTCTAGGCCTACTAGTTTCCGAGAAAATGAAAATAAACCAAATTATGCCATACTTTTAGCTGAAAATATGTAAAAATATGTATGTTATTGTGCGATGCACATATTTTTTCTCAAAAACGGTAAGTCTGGCGTGGTTTTGACCATAACAAGATTTGTAGAGGCATTCATTACGAACATTTTAAACCAAAAATCTTAATTCTAGGCCTACTAGTTTCCGAGAAAATGAAAATAAACCAAATTATGCCATACTTTTAGCTGAAAATATGTATGTTATTGTGCGATGCACATATTTTTTCTCAAAAACGGTAAGTCTGGCGTGGTTTTGACCATAACAAGATTTGTAGAGGCATTCATTACGAACATTTTAAACCAAAAATCTTAATTCTAGGCCTACTAGTTTCCGAGAAAATGAAAATAAACCAAATTATGCCATACTTTTAGCTGAAAATATGTAAAAATATGTATGTTATTGTGCGATGCACATATTTTTTCTCAAAAACGGTAAGTCTGGCGTGGTTTTGACCATAACAAGATTTGTAGAGGCATTCATTACGAACATTTTAAACCAAAAATCTTTATTCTAGGCCTACTAGTTTCCGAGAAAATTAAAATAAACCAAATTATGCCATACTTTTAGCTGAAAATATGTATGTTATTGTGCGATGCACATATTTTTTCTCAAAAACGGTATGTCTGGCGTGGTTTTGACCATAACAAGATTTGTAGAGGCATTCATTACGAACATTTTAAACCAAAAATCTTAATTCTAGGCCTACTAGTTTCCGAGAAAATGAAAATAAACCAAATTATGCCATACTTTTAGCTGAAAATATGTATGTTATTGTGCGATGCACATATTTTTTCTCAAAAACGGTAAGTCTGGCGTGGTTTTGACCATAACAAGATTTGTAGAGGCATTCATTACGAACATTTTAAACCAAAAATCTTAATTCTAGGCCTACTAGTTTCCGAGAAAATGAAAATAAACCAAATTATGCCATACTTTTAGCTGAAAATATGTAAAAATATGTATGTTATTGTGCGATGCACATATTTTTTCTCAAAAACGGTAAGTCTGGCGTGGTTTTGACCATAACAAGATTTGTAGAGGCATTCATTACGAACATTTTAAACCAAAAATCTTTATTCTAGGCCTACTAGTTTCCGAGAAAATGAAAATAAACCAAATTATGCCATACTTTTAGCTGAAAATATGTATGTTATTGTGCGATGCACATATTTTTTCTCAAAAACGGTAAGTCTGGCGTGGTTTTGACCATAACAAGATTTGTAGAGGCATTCATTACGAACATTTTAATTCAAAAATCTTAATTCTAGGCCTACTAGTTTCCGAGAAAATGAAAATAAACCAAATTATGCCATACTTTTAGCTGAAAATATGTATGTTATTGTGCGATGCACATATTTTTTCTCAAAAACGGTAAGTCTGGCGTGGTTTTGACCATAACAAGATTTGTAGAGGCATTCATTACGAACATTTTAAACTAAAAATCTTAATTCTAGGCCTACTAGTTTCCGAGAAAATGAAAATAAACCAAATTATGCCATACTTTTAGCTGAAAATATGTATGTTATTGTGCGATGCACATATTTTTTCTCAAAAACGGTAAGTCTGGCGTGGTTTTGAGCATAACAAGATTTGTAGAGGCATTCATTACGAACATTTTAAACCAAAAATCTTAATTCTAGGCCTACTAGTTTCCGAGAAAATGAAAATAAACCAAATTATGCCATACTTTTAGCTGAAAATATGTAAAAATATGTATGTTATTGTGCGATGCACATATTTTTTCTCAAAAACGGTAAGTCTGGCGTGGTTTTGACCATAACAAGATTTGTAGAGGCATTCATTACGAACATTTTAAACCAAAAATCTTAATTCTAGGCCTACTAGTTTCCGAGAAAATGAAAATAAACCAAATTATGCCATACTTTTAGCTGAAAATATGTATGTTATTGTGCGATGCACATATTTTTTCTCAAAAACGGTAAGTCTGGCGTGGTTTTGACCATAACAAGATTTGTAGAGGCATTCATTACGAACATTTTAAACCAAAAATCTTAATTCTAGGCCTACTAGTTTCCGAGAAAATGAAAATAAACCAAATTATGCCATACTTTTAGCTGAAAATATGTATGTTATTGTGCGATGCACATATTTTTTCTCAAAAACGGTAAGTCTGGCGTGGTTTTGACCATAACAAGATTTGTAGAGGCATTCATTACGAACATTTTAAACCAAAAATCTTTATTCTAGGCCTACTAGTTTCCGAGAAAATTAAAATAAACCAAATTATGCCATACTTTTAGCTGAAAATATGTATGTTATTGTGCGATGCACATATTTTTTCTCAAAAACGGTAAGTCTGGCGTGGTTTTGACCATAACAAGATTTGTAGAGGCATTCATTACGAACATTTTAAACCAAAAATCTTTATTCTAGGCCTACTAGTTTCCGAGAAAATGAAAATAAACCAAATTATGCCATACTTTTAGCTGAAAATATGTATGTTATTGTGCGATGCACATATTTTTTCTCAAAAACGGTAAGTCTGGCGTGGTTTTGACCATAACAAGATTTGTAGAGGCATTCATTACGAACATTTTAAACCAAAAATCTTAATTCTAGGCCTACTAGTTTCCGAGAAAATGAAAATAAACCAAATTATGCCATACTTTTAGCTGAAAATATGTATGTTATTGTGCGATGCACATATTTTTTCTCAAAAACGGTAAGTCTGGCGTGGTTTTGACCATAACAAGATTTGTAGAGGCATTCATTACGAACATTTTAAACCAAAAATCTTAATTCTAGGCCTACTAGTTTCCGAGAAAATGAAAATAAACCAAATTATGCCATACTTTTAGCTGAAAATATGTAAAAATATGTATGTTATTGTGCGATGCACATATTTTTTCTCAAAAACGGTAAGTCTGGCGTGGTTTTGACCATAACAAGATTTGTAGAGGCATTCATTACGAACATTTTAAACCAAAAATCTTAATTCTAGGCCTACTAGTTTCCGAGAAAATGAAAATAAACCAAATTATGCCATACTTTTAGCTGAAAATATGTAAAAATATGTATGTTATTGTGCGATGCACATATTTTTTCTCAAAAACGGTAAGTCTGGCGTGGTTTTGACCATAACAAGACTTGTAGAGGCATTCATTACGAACATTTTAAACCAAAAATCTTTATTCTAGGCCTACTAGTTTCCGAGAAAATGAAAATAAACCAAATTATGCCATACTTTTAGCTGAAAATATGTAAAAATATGTATGTTATTGTGCGATGCACATATTTTTTCTCAAAAACGGTAAGTCTGGCGTGGTTTTGACCATAACAAGATTTGTAGAGGCATTCATTACGAACATTTTAAACCAAAAATCTTAATTCTAGGCCTACTAGTTTCCGAGAAAATGAAAATAAACCAAATTATGCCATACTTTTAGCTGAAAATATGTAAAAATATGTATGTTATTGTGCGATGCACATATTTTTTCTTAAAAACGGTAAGTCTGGCGTGGTTTTGACCATAACAAGATTTGTAGAGGCATTCATTACGAACATTTTAAACCAAAAATCTTAATTCTAGGCCTACTAGTTTCCGAGAAAATGAAAATAAACCAAATTATGCCATACTTTTAGCTGAAAATATGTATGTTATTGTGCGATGCACATATTTTTTCTCAAAAACGGTAAGTCTGGCGTGATTTTGACCATAACAAGATTTGTAGAGGCATTCATTACGAACATTTTAAACCAAAAATCTTTATTCTAGGCCTACTAGTTTCCGAGAAAATGAAAATAAACCAAATTATGCCATACTTTTAGCTGAAAATATGTATGTTATTGTGCGATGCACATATTTTTTCTCAAAAACGGTAAGTCTGGCGTGGTTTTGACCATAACAAGATTTGTAGAGGCATTCATTACGAACATTTTAAACTAAAAATCTTAATTCTAGGCCTACTAGTTTCCGAGAAAATGAAAATAAACCAAATTATGCCATACTTTTAGCTGAAAATATGTATGTTATTGTGCGATGCACATATTTTTTCTCAAAAACGGTAAGTCTGGCGTGGTTTTGACCATAACAAGATTTGTAGAGGCATTCATTACGAACATTTTAAACCAAAAATCTTAATTCTAGGCCTACTAGTTTCCGAGAAAATGAAAATAAACCAAATTATGCCATACTTTTAGCTGAAAATATGTATGTTATTGTGCGATGCACATATTTTTTCTCAAAAACGGTAAGTCTGGCGTGGTTTTGACTATAACAAGATTTGTAGAGGCATTCATTACGAACATTTTAAACTAAAAATCTTAATTCTAGGCCTACTAGTTTCCGAGAAAATGAAAATAAACCAAATTATGCCATACTTTTAGCTGAAAATATGTAAAAATATGTATGTTATTGTGCGATGCACATATTTTTTCTCAAAAACGGTAAGTCTGGCGTGGTTTTGACCATAACAAGATTTGTAGAGGCATTCATTACGAACATTTTAAACCAAAAATCTTAATTCTAGGCCTACTAGTTTCCGAGAAAATGAAAATAAACCAAATTATGCCATACTTTTAGCTGAAAATATGTATGTTATTGTGCGATGCACATATTTTTTCTCAAAAACGGTAAGTCTGGCGTGGTTTTGACCATAACAAGATTTGTAGAGGCATTCATTACGAACATTTTAAACTAAAAATCTTAATTCTAGGCCTACTAGTTTCCGAGAAAATGAAAATAAACCAAATTATGCCATACTTTTAGCTGAAAATATGTAAAAATATGTATGTTATTGTGCGATGCACATATTTTTTCTCAAAAACGGTAAGTCTGGCGTGGTTTTGACCATAACAAGATTTGTAGAGGCATTCATTACGAACATTTTAAACCAAAAATCTTAATTCTAGGCCTACTAGTTTCCGAGAAAATGAAAATAAACCAAATTATGCCATACTTTTAGCTGAAAATATGTATGTTATTGTGCGATGCACATATTTTTTCTCAAAAACGGTAAGTCTGGCGTGGTTTTGACCATAACAAGATTTGTAGAGGCATTCATTACGAACATTTTAAACCAAAAATCTTAATTCTAGGCCTACTAGTTTCCGAGAAAATGAAAATAAACCAAATTATGCCATACTTTTAGCTGAAAATATGTAAAAATATGTATGTTATTGTGCGATGCACATATTTTTTCTCAAAAACGGTAAGTCTGGCGTGGTTTTGACCATAACAAGATTTGTAGAGGCATTCATTACGAACATTTTAAACCAAAAATCTTAATTCTAGGCCTACTAGTTTCCGAGAAAATGAAAATAAACCAAATTATGCCATACTTTTAGCTGAAAATATGTAAAAATATGTATGTTATTGTGCGATGCACATATTTTTTCTCAAAAACGGTAAGTCTGGCGTGGTTTTGACCATAACAAGATTTGTAGAGGCATTCATTACGAACATTTTAAACTAAAAATCTTAATTCTAGGCCTACTAGTTTCCGAGAAAATGAAAATAAACCAAATTATGCCATACTTTTAGCTGAAAATATGTAAAAATATGTATGTTATTGTGCGATGCACATATTTTTTCTCAAAAACGGTAAGTCTGGCGTGGTTTTGACCATAACAAGATTTGTAGAGGCATTCATTACGAACATTTTAAACCAAAAATCTTAATTCTAGGCCTACTAGTTTCCGAGAAAATGAAAATAAACCAAATTATGCCATACTTTTAGCTGAAAATATGTATGTTATTGTGCGATGCACATATTTTTTCTCAAAAACGGTAAGTCTGGCGTGGTTTTGACCATAACAAGATTTGTAGAGGCATTCATTACGAACATTTTAAACCAAAAATCTTTATTCTAGGCCTACTAGTTTCCGAGAAAATGAAAATAAACCAAATTATGCCATACTTTTAGCTGAAAATATGTATGTTATTGTGCGATGCACATATTTTTTCTCAAAAACGGTAAGTCTGGCGTGGTTTTGACCATAACAAGATTTGTAGAGGCATTCATTACGAACATTTTAAACCAAAAATCTTAATTCTAGGCCTACTAGTTTCCGAGAAAATGAAAATAAACCAAATTATGCCATACTTTTAGCTGAAAATATGTATGTTATTGTGCGATGCACATATTTTTTCTCAAAAACGGTAAGTCTGGCGTGGTTTTGACCATAACAAGATTTGTAGAGGCATTCATAACGAACATTTTAAACCAAAAATCTTTATTCTAGGCCTACTAGTTTCCGAGAAAATGAAAATAAACCAAATTATGCCATACTTTTAGCTGAAAATATGTAAAAATATGTATGTTATTGTGCGATGCACATATTTTTTCTCAAAAACGGTAAGTCTGGCGTGGTTTTGACCATAACAAGATTTGTAGAGGCATTCATTACGAACATTTTAAACCAAAAATCTTAATTCTAGGCCTACTAGTTTCCGAGAAAATGAAAATAAACCAAATTATGCCATACTTTTAGCTGAAAATATGTATGTTATTGTGCGATGCACATATTTTTTCTCAAAAACGGTAAGTCTGGCGTGGTTTTGACCATAACAAGATTTGTAGAGGCATTCATTACGAACATTTTAAACCAAAAATCTTAATTCTAGGCCTACTAGTTTCCGAGAAAATGAAAATAAACCAAATTATGCCATACTTTTAGCTGAAAATATGTAAAAATATGTATGTTATTGTGCGATGCACATATTTTTTCTCAAAAACGGTAAGTCTGGCGTGGTTTTGACCATAACAAGATTTGTAGAGGCATTCATTACGAACATTTTAAACCAAAAATCTTAATTCTAGGCCTACTAGTTTCCGAGAAAATGAAAATAAACCAAATTATGCCATACTTTTAGCTGAAAATATGTATGTTATTGTGCGATGCACATATTTTTTCTCAAAAACGGTAAGTCTGGCGTGGTTTTGACCATAACAAGATTTGTAGAGGCATTCATTACGAACATTTTAAACCAAAAATCTTAATTCTAGGCCTGCTAGTTTCCGAGAAAATGAAAATAAACTAAATTATGCAATACTTTTAGCTGAAAATATGTAAAAATATGTATGTTATTGTGCGATGCACATATTTTTTCTCAAAAACGGTAAGTCTGGCGTGGTTTTGACCATAACAAGATTTGTAGAGGCATTCATTACGAACATTTTAAACCAAAAATCTTTATTCTAGGCCTACTAGTTTCCGAGAAAATGAAAATAAACCAAATTATGCCATACTTTTAGCTGAAAATATGTATGTTATTGTGCGATGCACATATTTTTTCTCAAAAACGGTAAGTCTGGCGTGGTTTTGACCATAACAAGATTTGTAGAGGCATTCATTACGAACATTTTAAACTAAAAATCTTAATTCTAGGCCTACTAGTTTCCGAGAAAATGAAAATAAACCAAATTATGCCATACTTTTAGCTGAAAATATGTATGTTATTGTGCGATGCACATATTTTTTCTCAAAAACGGTAAGTCTGGCGTGGTTTTGACCATAACAAGATTTGTAGAGGCATTCATTACGAACATTTTAAACCAAAAATCTTAATTCTAGGCCTACTAGTTTCCGAGAAAATGAAAATAAACCAAATTATGCCATACTTTTAGCTGAAAATATGTATGTTATTGTGCGATGCACATATTTTTTCTCAAAAACGGTAAGTCTGGCGTGGTTTTGACCATAACAAGATTTGTAGAGGCATTCATTACGAACATTTTAAACCAAAAATCTTAATTCTAGGCCTACTAGTTTCCGAGAAAATGAAAATAAACCAAATTATGCCATACTTTTAGTTGAAAATATGTATGTTATTGTGCGATGCACATATTTTTTCTCAAAAACGATAAGTCTGGCGTGGTTTTGACCATAACAAGATTTGTAGAGGCATTCATTACGAACATTTTAAACCAAAAATCTTAATTCTAGGCCTACTAGTTTCCGAGAAAATGAAAATAAACCAAATTATGCCATACTTTTAGCTGAAAATATGTATGTTATTGTGCGATGCACATATTTTTTCTCAAAAACGGTAAGTCTGGCGTGGTTTTGACCATAACAAGATTTGTAGAGGCATTCATTACGAACATTTTAAACCAAAAATCTTTATTCTAGGCCTACTAGTTTCCGAGAAAATGAAAATAAACCAAATTATGCCATACTTTTAGCTGAAAATATGTATGTTATTGTGCGATGCACATATTTTTTCTCAAAAACGGTAAGTCTGGCGTGGTTTTGACCATAACAAGATTTGTAGAGGCATTCATTACGAACATTTTAAACCAAAAATCTTAATTCTAGGCCTACTAGTTTCCGAGAAAATGAAAATAAACCAAATTATGCCATACTTTTCGCTGAAAATATGTAAAAATATGTATGTTATTGTGCGATGCACATATTTTTTCTCAAAAACGGTAAGTCTGGCGTGGTTTTGACCATAACAAGATTTGTAGAGGCATTCATTACGAACATTTTAAACCAAAAATCTTTATTCTAGGCCTACTAGTTTCCGAGAAAATGAAAATAAACCAAATTATGCCATACTTTTAGCTGAAAATATGTATGTTATTGTGCGATGCACATATTTTTTCTCAAAAACGGTAAGTCTGGCGTGGTTTTGACCATAACAAGATTTGTAGAGGCATTCATTACGAACATTTTAAACTAAAAATCTTAATTCTAGGCCTACTAGTTTCCGAGAAAATGAAAATAAACCAAATTATGCCATACTTTTAGCTGAAAATATGTATGTTATTGTGCGATGCACATATTTTTTCTCAAAAACGGTAAGTCTGGCGTGGTTTTGACCATAACAAGATTTGTAGAGGCATTCATTACGAACATTTTAAACCAAAAATCTTAATTCTAGGCCTACTAGTTTCCGAGAAAATGAAAATAAACCAAATTATGCCATACTTTTAGCTGAAAATATGTATGTTATTGTGCGATGCACATATTTTTTCTCAAAAACGGTAAGTCTGGCGTGGTTTTGACCATAACAAGATTTGTAGAGGCATTTATTACGAACATTTTAAACCAAAAATCTTTATTGTAGGCCTACTAGTTTCCGAGAAAATGAAAATAAACCAAATTATGCCATACTTTTAGCTGAAAATATGTAAAAATATGTATGTTATTGTGCGATGCACATATTTTTTCTCAAAAACGGTAAGTCTGGCGTGGTTTTGACCATAACAAGATTTGTAGAGGCATTCATTACGAACATTTTAAACCAAAAATCTTAATTCTAGGCCTACTAGTTTCCGAGAAAATGAAAATAAACCAAATTATGCCATACTTTTAGCTGAAAATATGTATGTTATTGTGCGATGCACATATTTTTTCTCAAAAACGGTAAGTCTGGCGTGGTTTTGACCATAACAAGATTTGTAGAGGCATTCATTACGAACATTTTAAACCAAAAATCTTAATTCTAGGCCTACTAGTTTCCGAGAAAATGAAAATAAACCAAATTATGCCATACTTTTAGCTGAAAATATGTAAAAATATGTATGTTATTGTGCGATGCACATATTTTTTCTCAAAAACGGTAAGTCTGGCGTGGTTTTGACCATAACAAGATTTGTAGAGGCATTCATTACGAACATTTTAAACCAAAAATCTTAATTCTAGGCCTACTAGTTTCCGAGAAAATGAAAATAAACCAAATTATGCCATACTTTTAGCTGAAAATATGTATGTTATTGTGCGATGCACATATTTTTTCTCAAAAACGGTAAGTCTGGCGTGGTTTTGACCATAACAAGATTTGTAGAGGCATTCATTACGAACATTTTAAACCAAAAATCTTTATTCTAGGCCTACTAGTTTCCGAGAAAATGAAAATAAACCAAATTATGCCATACTTTTAGCTGAAAATATGTAAAAATATGTATGTTATTGTGCGATGCACATATTTTTTCTCAAAAACGGTAAGTCTGGCGTGGTTTTGACCATAACAAGATTTGTAGAGGCATTCATTACGAACATTTTAAACCAAAAATCTTAATTCTAGGCCTACTAGTTTCCGAGAAAATGAAAATAAACCAAATTATGCCATACTTTTAGCTGAAAATATGTATGTTATTGTGCGATGCACATATTTTTTCTCAAAAACGGTAAGTCTGGCGTGGTTTTGACCATAACAAGATTTGTAGAGGCATTCATTACGAACATTTTAAACCAAAAATCTTAATTCTAGGCCTACTAGTTTCCGAGAAAATGAAAATAAACCAAATTATGCCATACTTTTAGTTGAAAATATGTATGTTATTGTGCGATGCACATATTTTTTCTCAAAAACCATAAGTCTGGCGTGGTTTTGACCATAACAAGATTTGTAGAGGCATTCATTACGAACATTTTAAACCAAAAATCTTAATTCTAGGCCTACTAGTTTCCGAGAAAATGAAAATAAACCAAATTATGCCATACTTTTAGCTGAAAATATGTATGTTATTGTGCGATGCACATATTTTTTCTCAAAAACGGTAAGTCTGGCGTGGTTTTGACCATAACAAGATTTGTAGAGGCATTCATTACGAACATTTTAAACCAAAAATCTTTATTCTAGGCCTACTAGTTTCCGAGAAAATGAAAATAAACCAAATTATGCCATACTTTTAGCTGAAAATATGTATGTTATTGTGCGATGCACATATTTTTTCTCAAAAACGGTAAGTCTGGCGTGGTTTTGACCATAACAAGATTTGTAGAGGCATTCATTACGAACATTTTAAACCAAAAATCTTAATTCTAGGCCTACTAGTTTCCGAGAAAATGAAAATAAACCAAATTATGCCATACTTTTAGCTGAAAATATGTAAAAATATGTATGTTATTGTGCGATGCACATATTTTTTCTCAAAAACGGTAAGTCTGGCGTGGTTTTGACCATAACAAGATTTGTAGAGGCATTCATTACGAACATTTTAAACCAAAAATCTTTATTCTAGGCCTACTAGTTTCCGAGAAAATGAAAATAAACCAAATTATGCCATACTTTTAGCTGAAAATATGTATGTTATTGTGCGATGCACATATTTTTTCTCAAAAACGGTAAGTCTGGCGTGGTTTTGACCATAACAAGATTTGTAGAGGCATTCATTACGAACATTTTAAACTAAAAATCTTAATTCTAGGCCTACTAGTTTCCGAGAAAATGAAAATAAACCAAATTATGCCATACTTTTAGCTGAAAATATGTATGTTATTGTGCGATGCACATATTTTTTCTCAAAAACGGTAAGTCTGGCGTGGTTTTGACCATAACAAGATTTGTAGAGGCATTCATTACGAACATTTTAAACCAAAAATCTTAATTCTAGGCCTACTAGTTTCCGAGAAAATGAAAATAAACCAAATTATGCCATACTTTTAGCTGAAAATATGTATGTTATTGTGCGATGCACATATTTTTTCTCAAAAACGGTAAGTCTGGCGTGGTTTTGACCATAACAAGATTTGTAGAGGCATTTATTACGAACATTTTAAACCAAAAATCTTTATTGTAGGCCTACTAGTTTCCGAGAAAATGAAAATAAACCAAATTATGCCATACTTTTAGCTGAAAATATGTAAAAATATGTATGTTATTGTGCGATGCACATATTTTTTCTCAAAAACGGTAAGTCTGGCGTGGTTTTGACCATAACAAGATTTGTAGAGGCATTCATTACGAACATTTTAAACCAAAAATCTTAATTCTAGGCCTACTAGTTTCCGAGAAAATGAAAATAAACCAAATTATGCCATACTTTTAGCTGAAAATATGTATGTTATTGTGCGATGCACATATTTTTTCTCAAAAACGGTAAGTCTGGCGTGGTTTTGACCATAACAAGATTTGTAGAGGCATTCATTACGAACATTTTAAACCAAAAATCTTAATTCTAGGCCTACTAGTTTCCGAGAAAATGAAAATAAACCAAATTATGCCATACTTTTAGCTGAAAATATGTATGTTATTGTGCGATGCACATATTTTTTCTCAAAAACGGTAAGTCTGGCGTGGTTTTGACCATAACAAGATTTGTAGAGGCATTCATTACGAACATTTTAAACCAAAAATCTTAATTCTAGGCCTACTAGTTTCCGAGAAAATGAAAATAAACCAAATTATGCCATACTTTTAGCTGAAAATATGTAAAAATATGTATGTTATTGTGCGATGCACATATTTTTTCTCAAAAACGGTAAGTCTGGCGTGGTTTTGACCATAACAAGATTTGTAGAGGCATTCATTACGAACATTTTAAACCAAAAATCTTAATTCTAGGCCTACTAGTTTCCGAGAAAATGAAAATAAACCAAATTATGCCATACTTTTCGCTGAAAATATGTAAAAATATGTATGTTATTGTGCGATGCACATATTTTTTCTCAAAAACGGTAAGTCTGGCGTGGTTTTGACCATAACAAGATTTGTAGAGGCATTCATTACGAACATTTTAAACCAAAAATCTTAATTCTAGGCCTACTAGTTTCCGAGAAAATGAAAATAAACCAAATTATGCCATACTTTTAGCTGAAAATATGTAAAAATATGTATGTTATTGTGCGATGCACATATTTTTTCTCAAAAACGGTAAGTCTGGCGTGGTTTTGACCATAACAAGATTTGTAGAGGCATTCATTACGAACATTTTAAACCAAAAATCTTAATCTAGCCTACTAGTTTCCGAGAAAATGAAAATAAACCAAATTATGCCATACTTTTAGCTGAAAATATGTATGTTATTGTGCGATGCACATATTTTTTTCTCAAAACGGTAAGTCTGGCGTGGTTTTGACCATAACAAGATTTGTAGAGGCATTCATTACGAACATTTTAAACCAAAAATCTTAACTCTAGGCCTACTAGTTTCCGAGAAAATGAAAATAAACCAAATTATGCCATACTTTTAGCTGAAAATATGTATGTTATTGTGCGATGCACATATTTTTTCTCAAAAACGGTAAGTCTGGCGTGGTTTTGACCATAACAAGATTTGTAGAGGCATTCATTACGAACATTTTAAACCAAAAATCTTATTTCTAGGCCTACTAGTTTCCGAGAAAATGAAAATAAACCAAATTATGCCATACTTTTAGCTGAAAATATGTATGTTATTGTGCGATGCACATATTTTTTCTCAAAAACGGTAAGTCTGGCGTGGTTTTGACCATAACAAGATTTGTAGAGGCATTCATTACGAACATTTTAAACCAAAAATCTTAATTCTAGCCTACTAGTTTCCGAGAAAATGAAAATAAACCAAATTATGCCATACTTTTAGCTGAAAATATGTAAAATTATGTATGTTATTGTGCGATGCACATATTTTTTTCTCAAAAACGGTAAGTCTGGCGTGGTTTTGACCATAACAAGATTTGTAGAGGCATTCATTACGAACATTTTAAACCAAAAATCTTAATTCTAGGCCTACTAGTTTCCGAGAAAATGAAAATAAACCAAATTATGCCATACTTTTAGCTGAAAATATGTATGTTATTGTGCGATGCACATATTTTTTCTCAAAAACGGTAAGTCTGGCGTGGTTTTGACCATAACAAGATTTGTAGAGGCATTCATTACGAACATTTTAAACCAAAAATCTTTATTCTAGGCCTACTAGTTTCCGAGAAAATGAAAATAAACCAAATTATGCCATACTTTTAGCTGAAAATATGTATGTTATTGTGCGATGCACATATTTTTCTCAAAAACGGTAAGTCTGGCGTGGTTTTGACCATAACAAGATTTGTAGAGGCATTCATTACGAACATTTTAAACCAAAAATCTTAATTTTAGGCCTACTAGTTTCCGAGAAAATGAAAATAAACCAAATTATGCCATACTTTTCGCTGAAAATATGTAAAAATATGTATGTTATTGTGCGATGCACATATTTTTTCTCAAAAACGGTAAGTCTGGCGTGGTTTTGACCATAACAAGATTTGTAGAGGCATTCATTACGAACATTTTAAACCAAAAATCTTTATTCTAGGCCTACTAGTTTCCGAGAAAATGAAAATAAACCAAATTATGCCATACTTTTAGCTGAAAATATGTATGTTATTGTGCGATGCACATATTTTTTCTCAAAAACGGTAAGTCTGGCGTGGTTTTGACCATAACAAGATTTGTAGAGGCATTCATTACGAACATTTTAAACCAAAAATCTTAATTCTAGGCCTACTAGTTTCCGAGAAAATGAAAATAAACCAAATTATGCCATACTTTTAGCTGAAAATATGTAAAAATATGTATGTTATTGTGCGATGCACATATTTTTTCTCAAAAACGGTAAGTCTGGCGTGGTTTTGACCATAACAAGATTTGTAGAGGCATTCATTACGAACATTTTAAACCAAAATCTTAATTCTAGGCCTACTAGTTTCCGAGAAAATGAAAATAAACCAAATTATGCAATACTTTTAGCTGAAAATATGTAAAAATATGTATGTTATTGTGCGATGCACATATTTTTTCTCAAAAACGGTAAGTCTGGCGTGGTTTTGACCATAACAAGATTTGTAGAGGCATTCATTACGAACATTTTAACCAAAAATCTTTATTCTAGGCCTACTAGTTTCCGAGAAAATGAAAATAAACCAAATTATGCCATACTTTTAGCTGAAAATATGTATGTTATTGTGCGATGCACATATTTTTTCTCAAAAACGGTAAGTCTGGCGTGGTTTTGACCATAACAAGATTTGTAGAGGCATTCATTACGAACATTTTAAACCAAAAATCTTAATTCTAGGCCTACTAGTTTCCGAGAAAATGAAAATAAACCAAATTATGCCATACTTTTAGCTGAAAATATGTAAAAATATGTATGTTATTGTGCGATGCACATATTTTTTCTCAAAAACGGTAAGTCTGGCGTGGTTTTGACCATAACAAGATTTGTAGAGGCATTCATTACGAACATTTTAAACCAAAAATCTTAATTCTAGGCCTACTAGTTTCCGAGAAAATGAAAATAAACCAAATTATGCCATACTTTTAGCTGAAAATATGTAAAAATATGTATGTTATTGTGCGATGCACATATTTTTTCTCAAAAACGGTAAGTCTGGCGTGGTTTTGACCATAACAAGATTTGTAGAGGCATTCATTACGAACATTTTAAACCAAAAATCTTAATTCTAGGCCTACTAGTTTCCGAGAAAATGAAAATAAACCAAATTATGCCATACTTTTAGCTGAAAATATGTAAAAATATGTATGTTATTGTGCGATGCACATATTTTTTCTCAAAAACGGTAAGTCTGGCGTGGTTTTGACCATAACAAGATTTGTAGAGGCATTCATTACGAACATTTTAAACCAAAAATCTTAATTCTAGGCCTACTAGTTTCCGAGAAAATGAAAATAAACCAAATTATGCCATACTTTTAGCTGAAAATATGTAAAAATATGTATGTTATTGTGCGATGCACATATTTTTCTCAAAAACGGTAAGTCTGGCGTGGTTTTGACCATAACAAGATTTGTAGAGGCATTCATTACGAACATTTTAACCAAAAATCTTTATTCTAGGCCTACTAGTTTCCGAGAAAATGAAAATAAACCAAATTATGCCATACTTTTAGCTGAAAATATGTAAAAATATGTATGTTATTGTGCGATGCACATATTTTTTCTCAAAAACGGTAAGTCTGGCGTGGTTTTGACCATAACAAGATTTGTAGAGGCATTCATTACGAACATTTTAAACCAAAAATCTTAATTCTAGGCCTACTAGTTTCCGAGAAAATGAAAATAAACCAAATTATGCCATACTTTTAGCTGAAAATATGTAAAAATATGTATGTTATTGTGCGATGCACATATTTTTTCTCAAAAACGGTAAGTCTGGCGTGGTTTTGACCATAACAAGATTTGTAGAGGCATTCATTACGAACATTTTAAACCAAAAATCTTAATTCTAGGCCTACTAGTTCCGAGAAAATGAAAATAAACCAAATTATGCCATACTTTTAGCTGAAAATATGTAAAAATATGTATGTTATTGTGCGATGCACATATTTTTTCTCAAAAACGGTAAGTCTGGCGTGGTTTTGACCATAACAAGATTTGTAGAGGCATTCATTACGAACATTTTAAACCAAAAATCTTTATTCTAGGCCTACTAGTTTCCGAGAAAATGAAAATAAACCAAATTATGCCATACTTTTAGCTGAAAATATGTAAAAATATGTATGTTATTGTGCGATGCACATATTTTTTCTCAAAAACGGTAAGTCTGGCGTGGTTTTGACCATAACAAGATTTGTAGAGGCATTCATTACGAACATTTTAAACCAAAAATCTTAATTCTAGGCCTACTAGTTTCCGAGAAAATGAAAATAAACCAAATTATGCCATACTTTTAGCTGAAAATATGTATGTTATTGTGCGATGCACATATTTTTTCTCAAAAACGGTAAGTCTGGCGTGGTTTTGACCATAACAAGATTTGTAGAGGCATTCATTACGAACATTTTAAACCAAAAATCTTAATTCTAGGCCTACTAGTTTCCGAGAAAATGAAAATAAACCAAATTATGCCATACTTTTAGCTGAAAAATATGTATGTTATTGTGCGATGCACATATTTTTTCTCAAAAACGGTAAGTCTGGGCGTGGTTTTGACCATAACAAGATTTGTAGAGGCATTCATTACGAACATTTTAAACCAAAAATCTTAATTCTAGGCCTACTAGTTTCCGAGAAAATGAAAATAAACCAAATTATGCCATACTTTTAGCTGAAAATGTATAAATGTATGTTATTGTGCGATGCACATATTTTTTCTCAAAAACGGTAAGTCTGGCGTGGTTTTGACCATAACAAGATTTGTAGAGGCATTCATTACGAACATTTTAAACCAAAAATCTTAATTCTAGGCCTACTAGTTTCCGAGAAAATGAAAATAAACCAAATTATGCCATACTTTTAGCTGAAAATATGTATGTTATTGTGCGATGCACATATTTTTTCTCAAAAACGGTAAGTCTGGCGTGGTTTTGACCATAACAAGATTTGTAGAGGCATTCATTACGAACATTTTAAACCAAAAATCTTAATTCTAGGCCTACTAGTTTCCGAGAAAATGAAAATAAACCAAATTATGCCATACTTTTAGCTGAAAATATGTATGTTATTGTGCGATGCACATATTTTTTCTCAAAAACGGTAAGTCTGGCGTGGTTTTGACCATAACAAGATTTGTAGAGGCATTCATTACGAACATTTTAAACCAAAAATCTTAATTCTAGGCCTACTAGTTTCCGAGAAAATGAAAATAAACCAAATTATGCCATACTTTTAGCTGAAATATGTATGTTATTGTGCGATGCACATATTTTTTCTCAAAACGGTAAGTCTGGCGTGGTTTTGACCATAACAAGATTTGTAGAGGCATTCATTACGAACATTTTAAACCAAAAATCTTAATTCTAGGCCTACTAGTTTCCGAGAAAATGAAAATAAACCAAATTATGCCATACTTTTAGCTGAAAATATGTATGTTATTGTGCGATGCACATATTTTTCTCAAAAACGGTAAGTCTGGCGTGGTTTTGACCATAACAAGATTTGTAGAGGCATTCATTACGAACATTTTAAACCAAAAATCTTAATTCTAGGCCTACTAGTTTCCGAGAAAATGAAAATAAACCAAATTATGCCATACTTTTAGCTGAAAATATGTAATTGTTATTGTGCGATGCACATATTTTTCTCAAAAACGGTAAGTCTGGCGTGGTTTTGACCATAACAAGATTTGTAGAGGCATTCATTACGAACATTTTAAACCAAAAATCTTAATTCTAGGCCTACTAGTTTCCGAGAAAATGAAAATAAACCAAATTATGCCATACTTTTAGCTGAAAATATGTATGTTATTGTGCGATGCACATATTTTTTCTCAAAAACGGTAAGTCTGGCGTGGTTTTGACCATAACAAGATTTGTAGAGGCATTCATTACGAACATTTTAAACCAAAAATCTTAATTCTAGGCCTACTAGTTTCCGAGAAAATGAAAATAAACCAAATTATGCCATACTTTTAGCTGAAAATATGTATGTTATTGTGCGATGCACATATTTTTTCTCAAAAACGGTAAGTCTGGCGTGGTTTTGACCATAACAAGATTTGTAGAGGCATTCATTACGAACATTTTAAACCAAAAATCTTAATTCTAGGCCTACTAGTTTCCGAGAAAATGAAAATAAACCAAATTTATGCCATACTTTTAGCTGAAAATATGTATGTTATTGTGCGATGCACATAATTTTTTCGTCAAAAACGGTAAGTCTGGCGTGGTTTTGACCATAACAAGATTTGTAGAGGCATTCATTACGAACATTTTAAACCAAAATCTTAATTCTAGGCCTACTAGTTTCCGAGAAAATGAAAATAAACCAAATTATGCCATACTTTTAGCTGAAAAAGTAAAATATGTAATTTGTTATTGTGCGATGCACATATTTTTTCTCAAAAACGGTAAGTCTGGCGTGGTTTTGACCATAACAAGATTTGTAGAGGCATTCATTACGAACATTTTTAAACCAAAAATCTTAATTCTAGGCCTACTAGTTTCCGAGAAAATGAAAATAAACCAAATATGCCATACTTTTAGCTGAAAATATGTAAAAATATGTATGTTATTGTGCGATGCACATATTTTTTTCTCAAAAACGGTAAGTCTGGCGTGGTTTTGACCATAACAAGATTTGTAGAGGCATTCATTACGAACATTTTAAACCAAAAATCTTAATTCTAGGCCTACTAGTTTCCGAGAAAATGAAAATAAACCAAATTATGCCATACTTTTAGCTGAAAATATGTATGTTATTGTGCGATGCACATATTTTTTCTCAAAAACGGTAAGTCTGGCGTGGTTTTGACCATAACAAGATTTGTAGAGGCATTCATTACGAACATTTTAAACCAAAAATCTTAATTCTAGGCCTACTAGTTTCCGAGAAAATGAAAATAAACCAAATTATGCCATACTTTTAGCTGAAAATATGTAAAAATATGTATGTTATTGTGCGATGCACATATTTTTTCTCAAAAACGGTAAGTCTGGCGTGGTTTTGACCATAACAAGATTTGTAGAGGCATTCATTACGAACATTTTAAACCAAAATCTTAATTCTAGGCCTACTAGTTTCCGAGAAATGAAAATAAACCAAATTATGCCATACTTTTAGCTGAAAATATGTAAAAATATGTATGTTATTGTGCGATGCAACATATTTTTTCTCAAAAACGGTAAGTCTGGCGTGGTTTTGACCATAACAAGATTTGTAGAGGCATTCATTACGAACATTTTAAACCAAAAATCTTAATTCTAGGCCTACTAGTTTCCGAGAAAATGAAAATAAACCAAATTATGCCATACTTTTAGCTGAAAATATGTATGTTATTGTGCGATGCACATATTTTTTCTCAAAAACGGTAAGTCTGGCGTGGTTTTGACCATAACAAGATTTGTAGAGGCATTCATTACGAACATTTTAAACCAAAAATCTTAATTCTAGGCCTACTAGTTTCCGAGAAAATGAAAATAAACCAAATTATGCCATACTTTTAGCTGAAAATATGTATGTTATTGTGCGATGCACATATTTTTTCTCAAAAACGGTAAGTCTGGCGTGGTTTTGACCATAACAAGATTTGTAGAGGCATTCATTACGAACATTTTAAACCAAAAATCTTTATTCTAGGCCTACTAGTTTCCGAGAAAATGAAAATAAACCAAATTATGCCATACTTTAGCTGAAAATATGTATGTTATTGTGCGATGCACATATTTTTTCTCAAAAACGGTAAGTCTGGCGTGGTTTTGACCATAACAAGATTTGTAGAGGCATTCATTACGAACATTTTAAACCAAAAATCTTAATTCTAGGCCTACTAGTTTCCGAGAAAATGAAAATAAACCAAATTATGCCATACTTTTAGCTGAAAATATGTAAAAATATGTATGTTATTGTGCGATGCACATATTTTTTCTCAAAAACGGTAAGTCTGGCGTGGTTTTGACCATAACAAGATTTGTAGAGGCATTCATTACGAACATTTTAAACCAAAAATCTTAATTCTAGGCCTACTAGTTTCCGAGAAAATGAAAATAAACCAAATTATGCCATACTTTTAGCTGAAAATATGTAAAAATATGTATGTTATTGTGCGATGCACATATTTTTTTCTCAAAAACGGTAGGTCTGGCGTGGTTTTGACCATAACAAGATTTGTAGAGGCATTCATTACGAACATTTTAAACCAAAAATCTTAATTCTAGGCCTACTAGTTCCGAGAAAATGAAAATAAACCAAATTATGCCATACTTTTAGCTGAAAATATGTATGTTATTGTGCGATGCACATATTTTTTCTCAAAAACGGTAAGTCTGGCGTGGTTTTGACCATAACAAGATTTGTAGAGGCATTCATTACGAACATTTTAAAACCAAAAATCTTAATTCTAGGCCTACTAGTTTCCGAGAAAATGAAAATAAACCAAATTATGCCATACTTTTAGCTGAAAATATGTAAAAATATGTATGTTATTGTGCGATGCACATATTTTTTCTCAAAAACGGTAAGTCTGGCGTGGTTTTGACCATAACAAGATTTGTAGAGGCATTCATTACGAACATTTTAAACCAAAAATCTTAATTCTAGGCCTACTAGTTTCCGAGAAAATGAAAATAAACCAAATTATGCCATACTTTTAGCTGAAAATATGTAAAAATATGTATGTTATTGTGCGATGCACATATTTTTTCTCAAAAACGGTAAGTCTGGCGTAGTTTTGACCATAACAAGATTTGTAGAGGCATTCATTACGAACATTTTAAACCAAAAATCTTAATTCTAGGCCTACTAGTTTCCGAGAAAATGAAAATAAACCAAATTATGCCATACTTTTAGCTGAAAATATGTATGTTATTGTGCGATGCACATATTTTTTCTCAAAAACGGTAAGTCTGGCGTGGTTTTGACCATAACAAGATTTGTAGAGGCATTCATTACGAACATTTTAAACCAAAAATCTTAATTCTAGGCCTACTAGTTTCCGAGAAAATGAAAATAAACCAAATTATGCCATACTTTTAGCTGAAAATATGTATGTTATTGTGCGATGCACATATTTTTTCTCAAAAACGGTAAGTCTGGCGTGGTTTTGACCATAACAAGATTTGTAGAGGCATTCATTACGAACATTTTAAACCAAAAATCTTTATTCTAGGCCTACTAGTTTCCGAGAAAATGAAAATAAACCAAATTATGCCATACTTTTAGCTGAAAATATGTATGTTATTGTGCGATGCAACATATTTTTTCTCAAAAACGGTAAGTCTGGCGTGGTTTTGACCATAACAAGATTTGTAGAGGCATTCATTACGAACATTTTAAACCAAAAATCTTAATTCTAGGCCTACTAGTTTCCGAGAAAATGAAAATAAACCAAATTATGCAATACTTTTAGCTGAAAATATGTAAAAATATGTATGTTATTGTGCGATGCACATATTTTTTCTCAAAAACGGTAAGTCTGGCGTGGTTTTGACCATAACAAGATTTGTAGAGGCATTCATTACGAACATTTTAAACCAAAAATCTTAATTCTAGGCCTACTAGTTTCCGAGAAAATGAAAATAAACCAAATTATGCCATACTTTTAGCTGAAAATATGTAAAAATATGTATGTTATTGTGCGATGCACATATTTTTTCTCAAAAACGGTAAGTCTGGCGTGGTTTTGACCATAACAAGATTTGTAGAGGCATTCATTACGAACATTTTAAACCAAAAATCTTAATTCTAGGCCTACTAGTTTCCGAGAAAATGAAAATAAACCAAATTATGCCATACTTTTAGCTGAAAATATGTATGTTATTGTGCGATGCACATATTTTTTCTCAAAAACGGTAAGTCTGGCGTGGTTTTGACCATAACAAGATTTGTAGAGGCATTCATTACGAACATTTTAAACCAAAAATCTTAATTCTAGGCCTACTAGTTTCCGAGAAAATGAAAATAAACCAAATTATGCCATACTTTAGCTGAAAATATGTATGTTATTGTGCGATGCACATATTTTTTCTCAAAAACGGTAAGTCTGGCGTGGTTTTGACCATAACAAGATTTGTAGAGGCATTCATTACGAACATTTTAAACCAAAAATCTTAATTCTAGGCCTACTAGTTTCCGAGAAAATGAAAATAAACCAAATTATGCCATACTTTTAGCTGAAAATATGTATGTTATTGTGCGATGCACATATTTTTTCTCAAAAACGGTAAGTCTGGCGTGGTTTTGACCATAACAAGATTTGTAGAGGCATTCATTACGAACATTTTAAACCAAAAATCTTTATTCTAGGCCTACTAGTTTCCGAGAAAATGAAAATAAACCAAATTATGCCATACTTTTAGCTGAAAATATGTATGTTATTGTGCGATGCACATATTTTTTCTCAAAAACGGTAAGTCTGGCGTGGTTTTGACCATAACAAGATTTGTAGAGGCATTCATTACGAACATTTTAAACCAAAAATCTTAATTCTAGGCCTACTAGTTTCCGAGAAAATGAAAATAAACCAAATTATGCAATACTTTTAGCTGAAAATATGTAAAAATATGTATGTTATTGTGCGATGCACATATTTTTTCTCAAAAACGGTAAGTCTGGCGTGGTTTTGACCATAACAAGATTTGTAGAGGCATTCATTACGAACATTTTAAACCAAAAATCTTAATTCTAGGCCTACTAGTTTCCGAGAAAATGAAAATAAACCAAATTATGCCATACTTTTAGCTGAAAATATGTAAAAATATGTATGTTATTGTGCGATGCACATATTTTTTCTCAAAAACGGTAAGTCTGGCGTGGTTTTGACCATAACAAGATTTGTAGAGGCATTCATTACGAACATTTTAAACCAAAAATCTTAATTCTAGGCCTACTAGTTTCCGAGAAAATGAAAATAAACCAAATTATGCCATACTTTTAGCTGAAAATATGTAAAAATATGTATGTTATTGTGCGATGCACATATTTTTTCTCAAAAACGGTAAGTCTGGCGTGGTTTTGACCATAACAAGATTTGTAGAGGCATTCATTACGAACATTTTAAACCAAAAATCTTAATTCTAGGCCTACTAGTTTCCGAGAAAATGAAAATAAACCAAATTATGCCATACTTTTAGCTGAAAATATGTATGTTATTGTGCGATGCACATATTTTTTCTCAAAAACGGTAAGTCTGGCGTGGTTTTGACCATAACAAGATTTGTAGAGGCATTCATTACGAACATTTTAAACCAAAAATCTTAATTCTAGGCCTACTAGTTTCCGAGAAAATGAAAATAAACCAAATTATGCAATACTTTTAGCTGAAAATATGTAAAAATATGTATGTTATTGTGCGATGCACATATTTTTTCTCAAAAACGGTAAGTCTGGCGTGGTTTTGACCATTGCAAGATTTGTAGAGGCATTCATTACGAACATTTTAAACCAAAAGTCTTAATTCTAGCCTACTAGTTTCCGAGAAAATGAAAATAAACCAAATTATGCCATACTTTTAGCTGAAAATATGTAAAAATATGTATGTTATTGTGCGATGCACATATTTTTTCTCAAAAACGGTAAGTCTGGCGTGGTTTTGACCATAACAAGATTTGTAGAGGCATTCATTACGAACATTTTAAACCAAAAATCTTAATTCTAGGCCTACTAGTTTCCGAGAAAATGAAAATAAACCAAATTATGCCATACTTTTAGCTGAAAATATGTATGTTATTGTGCGATGCACATATTTTTTCTCAAAAACGGTAAGTCTGGCGTGGTTTTGACCATAACAAGATTTGTAGAGGCATTCATTACGAACATTTTAAACCAAAAATCTTAATTCTAGGCCTACTAGTTTCCGAGAAAATGAAAATAAACCAAATTATGCCATACTTTTAGCTGAAAATATGTAAAAATATGTATGTTATTGTGCGATGCACATATTTTTTCTCAAAAACGGTAAGTCTGGCGTGGTTTTGACCATAACAAGATTTGTAGAGGCATTCATTACGAACATTTTAAACCAAAAATCTTAATTCTAGGCCTACTAGTTTCCGAGAAAATGAAAATAAACCGAATTATGCCATACTTTTAGCTGAAAATATGTATGTTATTGTGCGATGCACATATTTTTTCTCAAAAACGGTAAGTCTGGCGTGGTTTTGACCATAACAAGATTTGTAGAGGCATTCATTACGAACATTTTAAACCAAAAATCTTAATTCTAGGCCTACTAGTTTCCGAGAAAATGAAAATAAACCAAATTATGCAATACTTTTAGCTGAAAATATGTAAAAATATGTATGTTATTGTGCGATGCACATATTTTTTCTCAAAAACGGTAAGTCTGGCGTGGTTTTGACCATAACAAGATTTGTAGAGGCATTCATTACGAACATTTTAAACCAAAAATCTTAATTCTAGGCCTACTAGTTTCCGAGAAAATGAAAATAAACCAAATTATGCCATACTTTTAGCTGAAAATATGTATGTTATTGTGCGATGCACATATTTTTTCTCAAAAACGGTAAGTCTGGCGTGGTTTTGACCATAACAAGATTTGTAGAGGCATTCATTACGAACATTTTAAACCAAAAATCTTAATTCTAGGCCTACTAGTTTCCGAGAAAATGAAAATAAACCAAATTATGCCATACTTTTAGCTGAAAATATGTAAAAATATGTATGTTATTGTGCGATGCACATATTTTTTCTCAAAAACGGTAAGTCTGGCGTGGTTTTGACCATAACAAGATTTGTAGAGGCATTCATTACGAACATTTTAAACCAAAAATCTTAATTCTAGGCCTACTAGTTTCCGAGAAAATGAAAATAAACCAAATTATGCCATACTTTTAGCTGAAAATATGTAAAAATATGTATGTTATTGTGCGATGCACATATTTTTCTCAAAAACGGTAAGTCTGGCGTGGTTTTGACCATAACAAGATTTGTAGAGGCATTCATTACGAACATTTTAAACCAAAAATCTTAATTCTAGGCCTACTAGTTTCCGAGAAAATGAAAATAAACCAAATTATGCAATACTTTTAGCTGAAAATATGTAAAAATATGTATGTTATTGTGCGATGCACATATTTTTTCTCAAAAACGGTAAGTCTGGCGTGGTTTTGACCATAACAAGATTTGTAGAGGCATTCATTACGAACATTTTAAACCAAAAATCTTATTCTAGGCCTACTAGTTTCCGAGAAAATGAAAATAAACCAAATTATGCCATACTTTTAGCTGAAAATATGTAAAAATATGTATGTTATTGTGCGATGCACATATTTTTTCTCAAAAACGGTAAGTCTGGCGTGGTTTTGACCATAACAAGATTTGTAGAGGCATTCATTACGAACATTTTAAACCAAAAATCTTAATTCTAGGCCTACTAGTTTCCGAGAAAATGAAAATAAACCAAATTATGCCATACTTTTAGCTGAAAATATGTATGTTATTGTGCGATGCACATATTTTTTCTCAAAAACGGTAAGTCTGGCGTGTTTTTGACCATAACAAGATTTGTAGAGGCATTCATTACGAACATTTTAAACCAAAAATCTTAATTCTAGGCCTACTAGTTTCCGAGAAAATGAAAATAAACCAAATTATGCCATACTTTTAGCTGAAAATATGTAAAAATATGTATGTTATTGTGCGATGCACATATTTTTTCTCAAAAACGGTAAGTCTGGCGTGGTTTTGACCATAACAAGATTTGTAGAGGCATTCATTACGAACATTTTAAACCAAAAATCTTAATTCTAGGCCTACTAGTTCCGAGAAAATGAAAATTAACCAAATTATGCCATACTTTTAGCTGAAAATATGTAAAAATATGTATGTTATTGTGCGATGCACATATTTTTTCTCAAAAACGGTAAGTCTGGCGTGGTTTTGACCATAACAAGATTTGTAGAGGCATTCATTACGAACATTTTAAACCAAAAATCTTTATTCTAGGCCTACTAGTTTCCGAGAAAATGAAAATAAACCAAATTATGCCATACTTTTAGCTGAAAATATGTATGTTATTGTGCGATGCACATATTTTTTCTCAAAAACGGTAAGTCTGGCGTGGTTTTGACCATAACAAGATTTGTAGAGGCATTCATTACGAACATTTTAAACCAAAAATCTTAATTCTAGGCCTACTAGTTTCCGAGAAAATGAAAATAAACCAAATTATGCCATACTTTTAGCTGAAAATATGTATGTTATTGTGCGATGCACATATTTTTTCTCAAAAACGGTAAGTCTGGCGTGGTTTTGACCATAACAAGATTTGTAGAGGCATTCATTACGAACATTTTAAACTAAAAATCTTAATTCTAGGCCTACTAGTTTCCGAGAAATGAAAATAAACCAAATTATGCCATACTTTTAGCTGAAAATATGTAAAAATATGTATGTTATTGTGCGATGCACATATTTTTTCTCAAAACGGTAAGTCTGGCGTGGTTTTGACCATAACAAGATTTGTAGAGGCATTCATTACGAACATTTTAAACCAAAAATCTTAATTCTAGGCCTACTAGTTTCCGAGAAAATGAAAATAAACCAAATTATGCCATACTTTTAGCTGAAAATATGTAAAAATATGTATGTTATTGTGCGATGCACATATTTTTTCTCAAAAACGGTAAGTCTGGCGTGGTTTTGACCATAACAAGATTTGTAGAGGCATTCATTACGAACATTTTAAACCAAAAATCTTAATTCTAGGCCTACTAGTTTCCGAGAAAATGAAAAAAACCAAATTATGCCATACTTTTAGCTGAAAATATGTATGTTATTGTGCGATGCACATATTTTTTCTCAAAAACGGTAAGTCTGGCGTGGTTTTGACCATAACAAGATTTGTAGAGGCATTCATTACGAACATTTTAAACCAAAATCTTAATTCTAGGCCTACTAGTTTCCGAGAAAATGAAAATAAACCAAATTATGCCATACTTTTAGCTGAAAATATGTAAAAATATGTATGTTATTGTGCGATGCACATATTTTTTCTCAAAAACGGTAAGTCTGGCGTGGTTTTGACCATAACAAGATTTGTAGAGGCATTCATTACGAACATTTTAAACCAAAAATCTTAATTCTAGGCCTACTAGTTTCCGAGAAAATGAAAATAAACCAAATTATGCCATACTTTTAGCTGAAAATATGTATGTTATTGTGCGATGCACATATTTTTTCTCAAAAACGGTAAGTCTGGCGTGGTTTTGACCATAACAAGATTTGTAGAGGCATTCATTACGAACATTTTAAACCAAAAATCTTAATTCTAGGCCTACTAGTTTCCGAGAAAATGAAAATAAACCAAATTATGCCATACTTTTAGCTGAAAATATGTAAAAATATGTATGTTATTGTGCGATGCACATATTTTTTCTCAAAAACGGTAAGTCTGGCGTGGTTTTGACCATAACAAGATTTGTAGAGGCATTCATTACGAACATTTTAAACCAAAAATCTTAATTCTAGGCCTACTAGTTTCCGAGAAAATGAAAATAAACCAAATTATGCCATACTTTTAGCTGAAAATATGTATGTTATTGTGCGATGCACATATTTTTTCTCAAAAACGGTAAGTCTGGCGTGGTTTTGACCATAACAAGATTTGTAGAGGCATTCATTACGAACATTTAAACCAAAAATCTTAATTCTAGGCCTACTAGTTTCCGAGAAAATGAAAATAAACCAAATTATGCAATACTTTTAGCTGAAAATATGTAAAAAT
>CAKNEX010000047.1:600000-790213 GCA_930367185.1 Myathropa florea | reverse complement strand
AAAAAATATGTATGTTATTGTGCGATGCACATATTTTTTCTCAAAACGGTAAGTCTGGCGTGGTTTTGACCATAACAAGATTTGTAGAGGCATTCATTACGAACATTTTAAACCAAAAATCTTAATTCTAGGCCTACTAGTTTCCGAGAAAATGAAAATAAACCAAATTATGCCATACTTTTAGCTGAAAATATGTATGTTATTGTGCGATGCACATATTTTTTCTCAAAAACGGTAAGTCTGGCGTGGTTTTGACCATAACAAGATTTGTAGAGGCATTCATTACGAACATTTTAAACCAAAAATCTTAATTCTAGGCCTACTAGTTTCCGAGAAATGAAAATAAACCAAATTATGCCATACTTTTAGCTGAAAATATGTAAAAATATGTATGTTATTGTGCGATGCACATATTTTTTCTCAAAAACGGTAAGTCTGGCGTGGTTTTGACCATAACAAGATTTGTAGAGGCATTCATTACGAACATTTTAAACCAAAAATCTTAATTCTAGGCCTACTAGTTTCCGAGAAAATGAAAATAAACCAAATTATGCCATACTTTTAGCTGAAAATATGTATGTTATTGTGCGATGCACATATTTTTTCTCAAAAACGGTAAGTCTGGCGTGGTTTTGACCATAACAAGATTTGTAGAGGCATTCATTACGAACATTTTAAACCAAAAATCTTAATTCTAGGCCTACTAGTTTCCGAGAAAATGAAAATAAACCAAATTATGCCATACTTTTAGCTGAAAATATGTATGTTATTGTGCGATGCACATATTTTTTCTCAAAAACGGTAAGTCTGGCGTGGTTTTGACCATAACAAGATTTGTAGAGGCATTCATTACGAACATTTTAAACCAAAAATCTTAATTCTAGGCCTACTAGTTTCCGAGAAAATGAAAATAAACCAAATTATGCCATACTTTTAGCTGAAAATATGTAAAAATATGTATGTTATTGTGCGATGCACATATTTTTTCTCAAAAACGGTAAGTCTGGCGTGGTTTGACCATGACAAGATTTGTAGAGGCATTCATTACGAACATTTTAAACCAAAAATCTTAATTCTAGGCCTACTAGTTTCCGAGAAAATGAAAATAAACCAAATTATGCAATACTTTTAGCTGAAAATATGTAAAAATATGTATGTTATTGTGCGATGCACATATTTTTTCTCAAAAACGGTAAGTCTGGCGTGTTTTGACCATAACAAGATTTGTAGAGGCATTCATTACGAACATTTTAAACCAAAAATCTTAATTCTAGGCCTACTAGTTTCCGAGAAAATGAAAATAAACCAAATTATGCCATACTTTTAGCTGAAAATATGTATGTTATTGTGCGATGCACATATTTTTTCTCAAAAACGGTAAGTCTGGCGTGGTTTTGACCATAACAAGATTGTAGAGGCATTCATTACGAACATTTTAAACCAAAAATCTTTATTCTAGGCCTACTAGTTTCCGAGAAAATGAAAATAAACCAAATTATGCCATACTTTTAGCTGAAAATATGTATGTTATTGTGCGATGCACATATTTTTTCTCAAAACGGTATGTCTGGCGTGGTTTTGACCATAACAAGTTTTGTAGAGGCATTCATTACGAACATTTTAAACCAAAAATCTTTATTCTAGGCCTACTAGTTTCCGAGAAAATGAAAATAAACCAAATTATGCCATACTTTTAGCTGAAAATATGTATGTTATTGTGCGATGCACATATTTTTTCTCAAAAACGGTAAGTCTGGCGTGGTTTTGACCATAACAAGATTTGTAGAGGCATTCATTACGAACATTTTAAACCAAAAATCTTAATTCTAGGCCTACTAGTTTCCGAGAAAATGAAAATAAACCAAATTATGCCATACTTTTAGCTGAAAATATGTATGTTATTGTGCGATGCACATATTTTTTCTCAAAACGGTAAGTCTGCGCGTGGTTTTGACCATAACAAGATTTGTAGAGGCATTCATTACGAACATTTTAAACCAAAAATCTTAATTCTAGGCCTACTAGTTTCCGAGAAAATGAAAATAAACCAAATTATGCCATACTTTTAGCTGAAAATATGTAAAAATATGTATGTTATTGTGCGATGCACATATTTTTTTCTCAAAAACGGTAAGTCTGGCGTGGTTTTGACCATAACAAGATTTGTAGAGGCATTCATTACGAACATTTTTAACCAAAAATCTTAATTCTAAGGCCTACTAGTTTCCGAGAAAATGAAAATAAACCAAATTATGCCATACTTTTAGCTGAAAATATGTAAAAATATGTATGTTATTGTGCGATGCACATATTTTTTTCTCAAAAACGGTAAGTCTGGCGTGGTTTTGACCATAACAAGATTTGTAGAGGCATTCATTACGAACATTTTAAACCAAAAATCTTAATTCTAGGCCTACTAGTTTCCGAGAAAATGAAAATAAACCAAATTATGCCATACTTTTAGCTGAAAATATGTATGTTATTGTGCGATGCACATATTTTTTCTCAAAAACGGTAAGTCTGGCGTGGTTTTGACCATAACAAGATTTGTAGAGGCATTCATTACGAACATTTTAAACCAAAAATCTTAATTCTAGGCCTACTAGTTTCCGAGAAAATGAAATAAACCAAATTATGCCATACTTTTAGCTGAAAATATGTAAAAATATGTATGTTATTGTGCGATGCACATATTTTTTTCTCAAAAACGGTAAGTCTGGCGTGGTTTTGACCATAACAAGATTTGTAGAGGCATTCATTACGAACATTTTAAACCAAAAATCTTAATTCTAGGCCTACTAGTTTCCGAGAAAATGAAAATAAACCAAATTATGCCATACTTTTAGCTGAAAATATGTAAAAATATGTATGTTATTGTGCGATGCACATATTTTTTCTCAAAAACGGTAAGTCTGGCGTGGTTTGACCATAACAAGATTTGTAGAGGCATTCATTACGAACATTTTAAACCAAAAATCTTAATTCTAGGCCTACTAGTTTCCGAGAAAATGAAAATAAACCAAATTATGCCATACTTTTAGCTGAAAATATGTAAAAATATGTATGTTATTGTGCGATGCACATATTTTTTCTCAAAAACGGAAGTCTGGCGTGGTTTTGACCATAACAAGATTTGTAGAGGCATTCATTACGAACATTTTAAACCAAAAATCTTAATTCTAGGCCTACTAGTTTCCGAGAAAATGAAAATAAACCAAATTATGCAATACTTTTAGCTGAAAATATGTAAAAATATGTATGTTATTGTGCGATGCACATATTTTTCTCAAAAACGGTAAGTCTGGCGTGGTTTTGACCATAACAAGATTTGTAGAGGCATTCATTACGAACATTTTAAACCAAAAATCTTAATTCTAGGCCTACTAGTTTCCGAGAAAATGAAAATAAACCAAATTATGCCATACTTTTAGCTGAAAATATGTATGTTATTGTGCGATGCACATATTTTTTCTCAAAAACGGTAGGTCTGGCGTGGTTTTGACCATAACAAGATTTGTAGAGGCATTCATTACGAACATTTTAAACCAAAAATCTTTATTCTAGGCCTACTAGTTTCCGAGAAAATGAAAATAAACCAAATTATGCCATACTTTTAGCTGAAAATATGTATGTTATTGTGCGATGCACATATTTTTTCTCAAAAACGGTAAGTCTGGCGTGGTTTTGACCATAACAAGATTTGTAGAGGGGATTCATTACGAACATTTTAAACCAAAAATTCTAATTCTAGGCTACTAGTTTCCGAGAAAATGAAAATAAACCAAATTATGCCATACTTTTAGCTGAAAATATGTAAAAATATGTATGTTATTGTGCGATGCACATATTTTTTCTCAAAAACGGTAAGTCTGGCGTGGTTTTGACCATAAAAAGATTTGTAGAGGCATTCATTACGAACATTTTAAACCAAAAATCTTAATTCTAGGCCTACTAGTTTCCGAGAAAATGAAAATAAACCAAATTATGCCATACTTTTAGCTGAAAATATGTATGTTATTGTGCGATGCACATATTTTTTCTCAAAAACGGTAAGTCTTGGGTGGTTTTGACCATAACAAGATTTGTAGAGGCATTCATTAGGAACATTTTAAACCAAAAATCTTAATTCTAGGCCTACTAGTTTCCGAGAAAATGAAAATAAACCAAATTATGCCATACTTTTAGCTGAAAATATGTAAAAATATGTATGTTATTGTGCGATGCACATATTTTTTCTCAAAAAACGGTAAGTCTGGCGTGGTTTTGACCATAACAAGATTTGTAGAGGCATTCATTACGAACATTTTAAACCAAAAATCTTAATTCTAGGCCTACTAGTTTCCGAGAAAATGAAAATAAACCAAATTATGCCATACTTTTAGCTGAAAATATGTAAAAATATGTATGTTATTGTGCGATGCACATATTTTTTCTCAAAAACGGTAAGTCTGGCGTGGTTTTGACCATAACAAGATTGTAGAGGCATTCATTACGAACATTTTAAACCAAAAATCTTAATTCTAGGCCTACTAGTTTCCGAGAAAATGAAAATAAACCAAATTATGCCATACTTTTAGCTGAAAATATGTATGTTATTGTGCGATGCACATATTTTTTCTCAAAAACGGTAAGTCTGGCGTGGTTTTGACCATAACAAGATTTGTAGAGGCATTCATTACGAACATTTTAAACCAAAAATCTTAATTCTAGGCCTACTAGTTTCCGAGAAAATGAAATAAACCAAATTATGCCATACTTTTAGCTGAAAATATGTATGTTATTGTGCGATGCACATATTTTTTCTCAAAAACGGTAAGTCTGGCGTGGTTTTGACCATAACAAGATTTGTAGAGGCATTCATTACGACATTTTAAACCAAAAATCTTAATTCTAGGCCTACTAGTTTCCGAGAAAATGAAAATAAACCAAATTATGCCATACTTTTAGCTGAAAATATGTAAAAATATGTATGTTATTGTGCGATGCACATATTTTTTCTCAAAAACGGTAAGTCTGGCGTGGTTTTGACCATAACAAGATTTGTAGAGGCATTCATTACGAACATTTTAAACCAAAAATCTTAATTCTAGGCCTACTAGTTTCCGAGAAAATGAAAATAAACCAAATTATGCCATACATTTAGCTGAAAATATGTATGTTATTGTGCGATGCACATATTTTTTCTCAAAAACGGTAAGTCTGGCGTGGTTTTGACCATAACAAGATTTGTAGAGGCATTCATTACGAACATTTTAAACCAAAAATCTTTATTCTAGGCCTACTAGTTTCCGAGAAAATGAAAATAAACCAAATTATGCCATACTTTAGCTGAAAATATGTATGTTATTGTGCGATGCACATATTTTTTCTCAAAACGGTAAGTCCTGGCGTGGTTTTGACCATAACAAGATTTGTAGAGGCATTCATTACGAACATTTTAAACCAAAAATCTTAATTCTAGGCCTACTAGTTTCCGAGAAAATGAAAATAAACCAAATTATGCCATACTTTTAGCTGAAAATATGTAAAAATATGTATGTTATTGTGCGATGCACATATTTTTTCTCAAAAACGGTAAGTCTGGCGTGGTTTTGACCATAACAAGATTTGTAGAGGCATTCATTACGAACATTTTAAACCAAAAATCTTAATTCTAAGGCCTACTAGTTTCCGAGAAAATGAAAATAAACCAAATTAATGCCATACTTTTAGCTGAAAATATGTAAAAATATGTATGTTATTGTGCGATGCACATATTTTTTCTCAAAAACTGTAAGTCTGGCGTGGTTTTGACCATAACAAGATTTGTAGAGGCATTCATTACGAACATTTTAAACCAAAAATCTTAATTCTAGGCCTACTAGTTTCCGAGAAAATGAAAATAAACCAAAATTATGCCATACTTTTAGCTGAAAATATGTATGTTATTGTGCGATGCACATATTTTTTCTCAAAAACGGTAAGTCTGGCGTGGTTTTGACCATAACAAGATTGTAGAGGCATTCATTACGAACATTTTAAACCAAAAATCTTTATTCTAGGCCTACTAGTTTCCGAGAAAATGAAAATAAACGAAATTATGCCATACTTTTAGCTGAAAATATGTAAAAATATGTATGTTATTGTGCGATGCACATATTTTTTTCTCAAAAAACGGTAAGTCTGGCGTGGTTTTGACCATAACAAGATTTGTAGAGGCATTCATTACGAACATTTTAAACCAAAAATCTTAATTCTAGGCCTACTAGTTTCCGAGAAAATGAAAATAAACCAAATTATGCCATACTTTTAGCTGAAAATATGTATGTTATTGTGCGATGCACATATTTTTTCTCAAAAACGGTAAGTCTGGCGTGGTTTTGACCATAACAAGATTTGTAGAGGCATTCATTACGAACATTTTAAACCAAAAATCTTAATTCTAGGCCTACTAGTTTCCGAGAAAATGAAAATAAACCAAATTATGCAATACTTTTAGCTGAAAATATGTAAAAATCTGTATGTTATTGTGCGATGCACATATTTTTTCTCAAAAACGGTAAGTCTGGCGTGGTTTTGACCATAACAAGATTTGTAGAGGCATTCATTACGAACATTTTAAACCAAAAATCTTAATTCTAGGCCTACTAGTTTCCGAGAAAATGAAAATAAACCAAATTATGCCATACTTTTAGCTGAAAATATGTATGTTATTGTGCGATGCACATATTTTTTCTCAAAAACGGTAAGTCTGGCGTGGTTTTGACCATAACAAGATTTGTAGAGGCATTCATTACGAACATTTTAAACCAAAAATCTTTATTCTAGGCCTACTAGTTTCCGAGAAAATGAAAATAAACCAAATTATGCCATACTTTTAGCTGAAAATATGTATGTTATTGTGCGAGTGCACATATTTTTTCTCAAAAACGGTAAGTCTGGCGTGGTTTTGACCATAACAAGATTTGTAGAGGCATTCATTACGAACATTTTAAACCAAAAAATCTTAATTCTAGGCCTACTAGTTTCCGAGAAAATGAAATAAACCAAATTATGCATACTTTTAGCTGAAAATATGTATGTTATTGTGCGATGCACATATTTTTTCTCAAAAACCGTAAGTCTGGCGTGTTTTGACCATAACAAGATTTGTAGAGGCATTCATTACGAACATTTTAAACCAAAAATCTTAATTCTAGGCCTACTAGTTTCCGAGAAAATGAAAATAAACCAAATTATGCCATACTTTTAGCTGAAAATATGTATGTTATTGTGCGATGCACATATTTTTCTCAAAAACGGTAAGTCTGGCGTGGTTTTGACCATAACAAGATTTGTTGAGGCATTCATTACGAACATTTTAAAACCAAAAATCTTAATTCTAGGCCTACTAGTTTCCGAGAAAATGAAAATAAACCAAATTATGCCATACTTTTAGCTGAAAATATGTATGTTATTGTGCGATGCACATATTTTTTCTCAAAAACGGTAAGTCTGGCGTGGTTTTGACCATAACAAGATTTGTAGAGGCATTCATTACGAACATTTTAAACCAAAAATCTTTATTCTAGGCCTACTAGTTTCCGAGAAAATGAAAATAAACCAAATTATGCCATACTTTTAGCTGAAAATATGTATGTTATTGTGCGATGCACATATTTTTTCTCAAAAACGGTAAGTCTGGCGTGGTTTTGACCATAACAAGATTTGTAGAGGCATTCATTACGAACATTTTAAACCAAAAATCTTAATTCTAGGCCTACTAGTTTCCGAGAAAATGAAAATAAACCAAATTATGCCATACTTTTAGCTGAAAATATGTATGTTATTGTGCGATGCACATATTTTTTCTCAAAAACGGTAAGTCTGGCGTGGTTTTGACCATAACAAGATTTGTAGAGGCATTCATTACGAACATTTTAAACCAAAAATCTTAATTCTAGGCCTACTAGTTTCCGAGAAAATGAAAATAAACCAAATTATGCCATACTTTTAGCTGAAAATATGTATGTTATTGTGCGATGCACATATTTTTTCTCAAAAACGGTAAGTCTGGCGTGGTTTTGACCATAACAAGATTTGTAGAGGCATTCATTACGAACATTTTAAACCAAAAATCTTAATTCTAGGCCTACTAGTTTCCGAGAAAATGAAAATAAACCAAATTATGCCATACTTTTAGCTGAAAATATGTAAAAATATGTATGTTATTGTGCGATGCACATATTTTTTCTCAAAAACGGTAAGTCTGGCGTGGTTTTGACCATAACAAGATTTGTAGAGGCATTCATTACGAACATTTTAAACCAAAAATCTTAATTCTAGGCCTACTAGTTTCCGAGAAAATGAAAATAAACCAAATTATGCCATACTTTTAGCTGAAAATATGTAAAAATATGTATGTTATTGTGCGATGCACATATTTTTTCTCAAAAACGGTAAGTCTGGCGTGGTTTTGACCATAACAAGATTTGTAGAGGCATTCATTACGAACATTTTAAACCAAAAATCTTAATTCTAGGCCTACTAGTTTCCGAGAAAATGAAAATAAACCAAATTATGCCATACTTTTAGCTGAAAATATGTATGTTATTGTGCGATGCACATATTTTTTCTCAAAAACGGTAAGTCTGGCGTGGTTTTGACCATAACAAGATTTGTAGAGGCATTCATTACGAACATTTTAAACCAAAAATCTTAATTCTAGGCCTACTAGTTTCCGAGAAAATGAAAATAAACCAAATTATGCCATACTTTTAGCTGAAAATATGTATGTTATTGTGCGATGCACATATTTTTTCTCAAAAACGGTAAGTCTGGCGTGGTTTTGACCATAACAAGATTTGTAGAGGCATTCATTACGAACATTTTAAACCAAAAATCTTAATTCTAGGCCTACTAGTTTCCGAGAAAATGAAAATAAACCAAATTATGCCATACTTTTAGCTGAAAATATGTATGTTATTGTGCGATGCACATATTTTTTCTCAAAAACGGTAAGTCTGGCGTGGTTTTGACCATAACAAGATTTGTAGAGGCATTCATTACGAACATTTTAAACCAAAAATCTTAATTCTAGGCCTACTAGTTTCCGAGAAAATGAAAATAAACCAAATTATGCCATACTTTTAGCTGAAAATATGTATGTTATTGTGCGATGCACATATTTTTTCTCAAAAACGGTAAGTCTGGCGTGGTTTTGACCATAACAAGATTTGTAGAGGCATTCATTACGAACATTTTAAACCAAAAATCTTAATTCTAGGCCTACTAGTTTCCGAGAAAATGAAAATAAACCAAATTATGCCATACTTTTAGCTGAAAATATGTATGTTATTGTGCGATGCACATATTTTTTCTCAAAAACGGTAAGTCTGGCGTGGTTTTGACCATAACAAGATTTGTAGAGGCATTCATTACGAACATTTTAAACCAAAAATCTTAATTCTAGGCCTACTAGTTTCCGAGAAAATGAAAATAAACCAAATTATGCCATACTTTTAGCTGAAAATATGTATGTTATTGTGCGATGCACATATTTTTTCTCAAAAACGGTAAGTCTGGCGTGGTTTTGACCATAACAAGATTTGTAGAGGCATTCATTACGAACATTTTAAACCAAAAATCTTAATTCTAGGCCTACTAGTTTCCGAGAAAATGAAAATAAACCAAATTATGCCATACTTTTAGCTGAAAATATGTATGTTATTGTGCGATGCACATATTTTTTCTCAAAAACGGTAAGTCTGGCGTGGTTTTGACCATAACAAGATTTGTAGAGGCATTCATTACGAACATTTTAAACCAAAAATCTTAATTCTAGGCCTACTAGTTTCCGAGAAAATGAAAATAAACCAAATTATGCCATACTTTTAGCTGAAAATATGTAAAAATATGTATGTTATTGTGCGATGCACATATTTTTTCTCAAAAACGGTAAGTCTGGCGTGGTTTTGACCATAACAAGATTTGTAGAGGCATTCATTACGAACATTTTAAACCAAAAATCTTAATTCTAGGCCTACTAGTTTCCGAGAAAATGAAAATAAACCAAATTATGCCATACTTTTAGCTGAAAATATGTAAAAATATGTATGTTATTGTGCGATGCACATATTTTTTCTCAAAAACGGTAAGTCTGGCGTGGTTTTGACCATAACAAGATTTGTAGAGGCATTCATTACGAACATTTTAAACCAAAAATCTTAATTCTAGGCCTACTAGTTTCCGAGAAAATGAAAATAAACAAAATAATGCCATACTTTTAGCTGAAAATATGTATGTTATTGTGCGATGCACATATTTTTTCTCAAAAACGGTAAGTCTGGCGTGGTTTTGACCATAACTAGATTTGTAGAGGCATTCATTACGAACATTTTAAACCAAAAATCTTAATTCTAGGCCTACTAGTTTCCGAGAAAATGAAAATAAACCAAATTATGCCATACTTTTAGCTGAAAATATGTATGTTATTGTGCGATGCACATATTTTTTCTCAAAAACGGTAAGTCTGGCGTGGTTTTGACCATAACAAGATTTGTAGAGGCATTCATTACGAACATTTTAAACCAAAAATCTTTATTCTAGGCCTACTAGTTTCCGAGAAAATGAAAATAAACCAAATTATGCAATACTTTTAGCTGAAAATATGTATGTTATTGTGCGATGCACATATTTTTTCTCAAAAACGGTAAGTCTGGCGTGGTTTTGACCATAACAAGATTTGTAGAGGCATTCATTACGAACATTTTAAACCAAAAATCTTAATTCTAGGCCTACTAGTTTCCGAGAAAATGAAAATAAACCAAATTATGCCATACTTTTAGCTGAAAATATGTATGTTATTGTGCGATGCACATATTTTTTCTCAAAAACGGTAAGTCTGGCGTGGTTTTGACCATAACAAGATTTGTAGAGGCATTCATTACGAACATTTTAAACCAAAAATCTTAATTCTAGGCCTACTAGTTTCCGAGAAAATGAAAATAAACCAAATTATGCCATACTTTTAGCTGAAAATATGTATGTTATTGTGCGATGCACATATTTTTTCTCAAAAACGGTAAGTCTGGCGTGGTTTTGACCATAACAAGATTTGTAGAGGCATTCATTACGAACATTTTAAACCAAAAATCTTAATTCTAGGCCTACTAGTTTCCGAGAAAATGAAAATAAACCAAATTATGCCATACTTTTAGCTGAAAATATGTAAAAATATGTATGTTATTGTGCGATGCACATATTTTTTCTCAAAAACGGTAAGTCTGGCGTGGTTTTGACCATAACAAGATTTGTAGAGGCATTCATTACGAACATTTTAAACCAAAAATCTTAATTCTAGGCCTACTAGTTTCCGAGAAAATGAAAATAAACCAAATTATGCCATACTTTTAGCTGAAAATATGTAAAAATATGTATGTTATTGTGCGATGCACATATTTTTTCTCAAAAACGGTAAGTCTGGCGTGGTTTTGACCATAACAAGATTTGTAGAGGCATTCATTACGAACATTTTAAACCAAAAATCTTAATTCTAGGCCTACTAGTTTCCGAGAAAATGAAAATAAACAAAATTATGCCATACTTTTAGCTGAAAATATGTATGTTATTGTGCGATGCACATATTTTTTCTCAAAAACGGTAAGTCTGGCGTGGTTTTGACCATAACTAGATTTGTAGAGGCATTCATTACGAACATTTTAAACCAAAAATCTTAATTCTAGGCCTACTAGTTTCCGAGAAAATGAAAATAAACCAAATTATGCCATACTTTTAGCTGAAAATATGTATGTTATTGTGCGATGCACATATTTTTTCTCAAAAACGGTAAGTCTGGCGTGGTTTTGACCATAACAAGATTTGTAGAGGCATTCATTACGAACATTTTAAACCAAAAATCTTTATTCTAGGCCTACTAGTTTCCGAGAAAATGAAAATAAACCAAATTATGAAATACTTTTAGCTGAAAATATGTATGTTATTGTGCGATGCACATATTTTTTCTCAAAAACGGTAAGTCTGGCGTGGTTTTGACCATAACAAGATTTGTAGAGGCATTCATTACGAACATTTTAAACCAAAAATCTTAATTCTAGGCCTACTAGTTTCCGAGAAAATGAAAATAAACCAAATTATGCCATACTTTTAGCTGAAAATATGTATGTTATTGTGCGATGCACATATTTTTTCTCAAAAACGGTAAGTCTGGCGTGGTTTTGACCATAACAAGATTTGTAGAGGCATTCATTACGAACATTTTAAACCAAAAATCTTAATTCTAGGCCTACTAGTTTCCGAGAAAATGAAAATAAACCAAATTATGCCATACTTTTAGCTGAAAATATGTATGTTATTGTGCGATGCACATATTTTTTCTCAAAAACGGTAAGTCTGGCGTGGTTTTGACCATAACAAGATTTGTAGAGGCATTCATTACGAACATTTTAAACCAAAAATCTTAATTCTAGGCCTACTAGTTTCCGAGAAAATGAAAATAAACCAAATTATGCCATACTTTTAGCTGAAAATATGTATGTTATTGTGCGATGCACATATTTTTTCTCAAAAACGGTAAGTCTGGCGTGGTTTTGACCATAACAAGATTTGTAGAGGCATTCATTACGAACATTTTAAACCAAAAATCTTAATTCTAGGCCTACTAGTTTCCGAGAAAATGAAAATAAACCAAATTATGCCATACTTTTAGCTGAAAATATGTATGTTATTGTGCGATGCACATATTTTTTCTCAAAAACGGTAAGTCTGGCGTGGTTTTGACCATAACAAGATTTGTAGAGGCATTCATTACGAACATTTTAAACCAAAAATCTTAATTCTAGGCCTACTAGTTTCCGAGAAAATGAAAATAAACCAAATTATGCCATACTTTTAGCTGAAAATATGTATGTTATTGTGCGATGCACATATTTTTTCTCAAAAACGGTAAGTCTGGCGTGGTTTTGACCATAACAAGATTTGTAGAGGCATTCATTACGAACATTTTAAACCAAAAATCTTAATTCTAGGCCTACTAGTTTCCGAGAAAATGAAAATAAACCAAATTATGCCATACTTTTAGCTGAAAATATGTATGTTATTGTGCGATGCACATATTTTTTCTCAAAAACGGTAAGTCTGGCGTGGTTTTGACCATAACAAGATTTGTAGAGGCATTCATTACGAACATTTTAAACCAAAAATCTTAATTCTAGGCCTACTAGTTTCCGAGAAAATGAAAATAAACCAAATTATGCCATACTTTTAGCTGAAAATATGTATGTTATTGTGCGATGCACATATTTTTTCTCAAAAACGGTAAGTCTGGCGTGGTTTTGACCATGACAAGATTTGTAGAGGCATTCATTACGAACATTTTAAAACAAAAATCTTAATTCTAGGCCTAATAGTTTCCGAGAAAATGAAAATAAACCAAATTATGCCATACTTTTAGCTGAAAATATGTATGTTATTGTGCGATGCACATATTTTTTCTCAAAAACGGTAAGTCTGGCGTGGTTTTGACCATAACAAGATTTGTAGAGGCATTCATTACGAACATTTTAAACCAAAAATCTTAATTCTAGGCCTACTAGTTTCCGAGAAAATGAAAATAAACCAAATTATGCCATACTTTTAGCTGAAAATATGTATGTTATTGTGCGATGCACATATTTTTTCTCAAAAACGGTAAGTCTGGCGTGGTTTTGACCATAACAAGATTTGTAGAGGCATTCATTACGAACATTTTAAACCAAAAATCTTAATTCTAGGCCTACTAGTTTCCGAGAAAATGAAAATAAACCAAATTATGCCATACTTTTAGCTGAAAATATGTATGTTATTGTGCGATGCACATATTTTTTCTCAAAAACGGTAAGTCTGGCGTGGTTTTGACCATAACAAGATTTGTAGAGGCATTCATTACGAACATTTTAAACCAAAAATCTTAATTCTAGGCCTACTAGTTTCCGAGAAAATGAAAATAAACCAAATTATGCCATACTTTTAGCTGAAAATATGTATGTTATTGTGCGATGCACATATTTTTTCTCAAAAACGGTAAGTCTGGCGTGGTTTTGACCATAACAAGATTTGTAGAGGCATTCATTACGAACATTTTAAACCAAAAATCTTAATTCTAGGCCTACTAGTTTCCGAGAAAATGAAAATAAACCAAATTATGCCATACTTTTAGCTGAAAATATGTATGTTATTGTGCGATGCACATATTTTTTCTCAAAAACGGTAAGTCTGGCGTGGTTTTGACCATAACAAGATTTGTAGAGGCATTCATTACGAACATTTTAAACCAAAAATCTTAATTCTAGGCCTACTAGTTTCCGAGAAAATGAAAATAAACCAAATTATGCCATACTTTTAGCTGAAAATATGTATGTTATTGTGCGATGCACATATTTTTTCTCAAAAACGGTAAGTCTGGCGTGGTTTTGACCATAACAAGATTTGTAGAGGCATTCATTACGAACATTTTAAACCAAAAATCTTAATTCTAGGCCTACTAGTTTCCGAGAAAATGAAAATAAACCAAATTATGCCATACTTTTAGCTGAAAATATGTAAAAATATGTATGTTATTGTGCGATGCACATATTTTTTCTCAAAAACGGTAAGTCTGGCGTGGTTTTGACCATAACAAGATTTGTAGAGGCATTCATTACGAACATTTTAAACCAAAAATCTTAATTCTAGGCCTACTAGTTTCCGAGAAAATGAAAATAAACCAAATTATGCCATACTTTTAGCTGAAAATATGTATGTTATTGTGCGATGCACATATTTTTTCTCAAAAACGGTAAGTCTGGCGTGGTTTTGACCATAACAAGATTTGTAGAGGCATTCATTACGAACATTTTAAACCAAAAATCTTAATTCTAGGCCTACTAGTTTCCGAGAAAATGAAAATAAACCAAATTATGCCATACTTTTAGCTGAAAATATGTATGTTATTGTGCGATGCACATATTTTTTCTCAAAAACGGTAAGTCTGGCGTGGTTTTGACCATAACAAGATTTGTAGAGGCATTCATTACGAACATTTTAAACCAAAAATCTTAATTCTAGGCCTACTAGTTTCCGAGAAAATGAAAATAAACCAAATTATGCCATACTTTTAGCTGAAAATATGTAAAAATATGTATGTTATTGTGCGATGCACATATATTTTCTCAAAAACGGTAAGTCTGGCGTGGTTTTGACCATAACAAGATTTGTAGAGGCATTCATTACGAACATTTTAAACCAAAAATCTTAATTCTAGGCCTACTAGTTTCCGAGAAAATGAAAATAAACCAAATTATGCCATACTTTTAGCTGAAAATATGTATGTTATTGTGCGATGCACATATTTTTTCTCAAAAACGGTAAGTCTGGCGTGGTTTTGACCATAACAAGATTTGTAGAGGCATTCATTACGAACATTTTAAACCAAAAATCTTTATTCTAGGCCTACTAGTTTCCGAGAAAATGAAAATAAACCAAATTATGCCATACTTTTAGCTGAAAATATGTATGTTATTGTGCGATGCACATATTTTTTCTCAAAAACGGTAAGTCTGGCGTGGTTTTGACCATAACAAGATTTGTAGAGGCATTCATTACGAACATTTTAAACCAAAAATCTTAATTCTAGGCCTACTAGTTTCCGAGAAAATGAAAATAAACCAAATTATGCCATACTTTTAGCTGAAAATATGTATGTTATTGTGCGATGCACATATTTTTTCTCAAAAACGGTAAGTCTGGCGTGGTTTTGACCATAACAAGATTTGTAGAGGCATTCATTACGAACATTTTAAACCAAAACGGTAAGTCTGGCGTGGTTTTGACCATAACAAGATTTGTAGAGGCATTCATTACGAACATTTTAAACCAAAAATCTTTATTCTAGGCCTACTAGTTTCCGAGAAAATGAAAATAAACCAAATTATGCCATACTTTTAGCTGAAAATATGTATGTTATTGTGCGATGCACATATTTTTTCTCAAAAACGGTAAGTCTGGCGTGGTTTTGACCATAACAAGATTTGTAGAGGCATTCATTACGAACATTTTAAACCAAAAATCTTAATTCTAGGCCTACTAGTTTCCGAGAAAATGAAAATAAACCAAATTATGCCATACTTTTAGCTGAAAATATGTAAAAATATGTATGTTATTGTGCGATGCACATATTTTTTCTCAAAAACGGTAAGTCTGGCGTGGTTTTGACCATAACAAGATTTGTAGAGGCATTCATTACGAACATTTTAAACCAAAAATCTTTATTCTAGGCCTACTAGTTTCCGAGAAAATGAAAATAAACCAAATTATGCCATACTTTTAGCTGAAAATATGTAAAAATATGTATGTTATTGTGCGATGCACATATTTTTTCTCAAAAACGGTAAGTCTGGCGTGGTTTTGACCATAACAAGATTTGTAGAGGCATTCATTACGAACATTTTAAACCAAAAATCTTAATTCTAGGCCTACTAGTTTCCGAGAAAATGAAAATAAACCAAATTATGCCATACTTTTAGCTGAAAATATGTATGTTATTGTGCGATGCACATATTTTTTCTCAAAAACGGTAAGTCTGGCGTGGTTTTGACCATAACAAGATTTGTAGAGGCATTCATTACGAACATTTTAAACCAAAAATCTTAATTCTAGGCCTACTAGTTTCCGAGAAAATGAAAATAAACCAAATTATGCCATACTTTTAGCTGAAAATATGTAAAAATATGTATGTTATTGTGCGATGCACATATTTTTTCTCAAAAACGGTAAGTCTGGCGTGGTTTTGACCATAACAAGATTTGTAGAGGCATTCATTACGAACATTTTAAACCAAAAATCTTTATTCTAGGCCTACTAGTTTCCGAGAAAATGAAAATAAACCAAATTATGCCATACTTTTAGCTGAAAATATGTATGTTATTGTGCGATGCACATATTTTTTCTCAAAAACGGTAAGTCTGGCGTGGTTTTGACCATAACAAGATTTGTAGAGGCATTCATTACGAACATTTTAAACCAAAAATCTTTATTCTAGGCCTACTAGTTTCCGAGAAAATGAAAATAAACCAAATTATGCCATACTTTTAGCTGAAAATATGTATGTTATTGTGCGATGCACATAGATTTTTCTCAAAAACGGTAAGTCTGGCGTGGTTTTGACCATAACAAGATTTGTAGAGGCATTCATTACGAACATTTTAAACCAAAAATCTTAATTCTAGGCCTACTAGTTTCCGAGAAAATGAAAATAAACCAAATTATGCCATACTTTTAGCTGAAAATATGTAAAAATATGTATGTTATTGTGCGATGCACATATTTTTTCTCAAAAACGGTAAGTCTGGCGTGGTTTTGACCATAACAAGATTTGTAGAGGCATTCATTACGAACATTTTAAACCAAAAATCTTTATTCTAGGCCTACTAGTTTCCGAGAAAATGAAAATAAACCAAATTATGCCATACTTTTAGCTGAAAATATGTAAAAATATGTATGTTATTGTGCGATGCACATATTTTTTCTCAAAAACGGTAAGTCTGGCGTGGTTTTGACCATAACAAGATTTGTAGAGGCATTCATTACGAACATTTTAAACCAAAAATCTTAATTCTAGGCCTACTAGTTTCCGAGAAAATGAAAATAAACCAAATTATGCCATACTTTTAGCTGAAAATATGTATGTTATTGTGCGATGCACATATTTTTTCTCAAAAACGGTAAGTCTGGCGTGGTTTTGACCATAACAAGATTTGTAGAGGCATTCATTACGAACATTTTAAACTAAAAATCTTAATTCTAGGCCTACTAGTTTCCGAGAAAATGAAAATAAACCAAATTATGCCATACTTTTAGCTGAAAATATGTATGTTATTGTGCGATGCACATATTTTTTCTCAAAAACGGTAAGTCTGGCGTGGTTTTGACCATAACAAGATTTGTAGAGGCATTCATTACGAACATTTTAAACCAAAAATCTTTATTCTAGGCCTACTAGTTTCCGAGAAAATGAAAATAAACCAAATTATGCCATACTTTTAGCTGAAAATATGTATGTTATTGTGCGATGCACATATTTTTTCTCAAAAACGGTAAGTCTGGCGTGGTTTTGACCATAACAAGATTTGTAGAGGCATTCATTACGAACATTTTAAACCAAAAATCTTAATTCTAGGCCTACTAGTTTCCGAGAAAATGAAAATAAACCAAATTATGCCATACTTTTAACTGAAAATATGTATGTTATTGTGCGATGCACATATTTTTTCTCAAAAACGGTAAGTCTGGCGTGGTTTTGACCATAACAAGATTTGTAGAGGCATTCATTACGAACATTTTAAACCAAAAATCTTAATTCTAGGCCTACTAGTTTCCGAGAAAATGAAAATAAACCAAATTATGCCATACTTTTAGCTGAAAATATGTAAAAATATGTATGTTATTGTGCGATGCACATATTTTTTCTCAAAAACGGTAAGTCTGGCGTGGTTTTGACCATAACAAGATTTGTAGAGGCATTCATTACGAACATTTTAAACCAAAAATCTTAATTCTAGGCCTACTAGTTTCCGAGAAAATGAAAATAAACCAAATTATGCCATACTTTTAGCTGAAAATATGTATGTTATTGTGCGATGCACATATTTTTTCTCAAAAACGGTAAGTCTGGCGTGGTTTTGACCATAACAAGATTTGTAGAGGCATTCATTACGAACATTTTAAACCAAAAATCTTAATTCTAGGCCTACTAGTTTCCGAGAAAATGAAAATAAACCAAATTATGCCATACTTTTAGCTGAAAATATGTAAAAATATGTATGTTATTGTGCGATGCACATATTTTTTCTCAAAAACGGTAAGTCTGGCGTGGTTTTGACCATAACAAGATTTGTAGAGGCATTCATTACGAACATTTTAAACCAAAAATCTTAATTCTAGGCCTACTAGTTTCCGAGAAAATGAAAATAAACCAAATTATGCCATACTTTTAGCTGAAAATATGTAAAAATATGTATGTTATTGTGCGATGCACATATTTTTTCTCAAAAACGGTAAGTCTGGCGTGATTTTGACCATAACAAGATTTGTAGAGGCATTCATTACGAACATTTTAAACCAAAAATCTTAATTCTAGGCCTACTAGTTTCCGAGAAAATGAAAATAAACCAAATTATGCCATACTTTTAGCTGAAAATATGTATGTTATTGTGCGATGCACATATTTTTTCTCAAAAACGGTAAGTCTGGCGTGGTTTTGACCATAACAAGATTTGTAGAGGCATTCATTACGAACATTTTAAACCAAAAATCTTAATTCTAGGCCTACTAGTTTCCGAGAAAATGAAAATAAACCAAATTATGCCATACTTTTAGCTGAAAATATGTATGTTATTGTGCGATGCACATATTTTTTCTCAAAAACGGTAAGTCTGGCGTGGTTTTGACCATAACAAGATTTGTAGAGGCATTCATTACGAACATTTTAAACCAAAAATCTTAATTCTAGGCCTACTAGTTTCCGAGAAAATGAAAATAAACCAAATTATGCCATACTTTTAGCTGAAAATATGTATGTTATTGTGCGATGCACATATTTTTTCTCAAAAACGGTAAGTCTGGCGTGGTTTTGACCATAACAAGATTTGTAGAGGCATTCATTACGAACATTTTAAACCAAAAATCTTAATTCTAGGCCTACTAGTTTCCGAGAAAATGAAAATAAACCAAATTATGCCATACTTTTAGCTGAAAATATGTATGTTATTGTGCGATGCACATATTTTTTCTCAAAAACGGTAAGTCTGGCGTGGTTTTGACCATAACAAGATTTGTAGAGGCATTCATTACGAACATTTTAAACCAAAAATCTTAATTCTAGGCCTACTAGTTTCCGAGAAAATGAAAATAAACCAAATTATGCCATACTTTTAGCTGAAAATATGTATGTTATTGTGCGATGCACATATTTTTTCTCAAAAACGGTAAGTCTGGCGTGGTTTTGACCATAACAAGATTTGTAGAGGCATTCATTACGAACATTTTAAACCAAAAATCTTAATTCTAGGCCTACTAGTTTCCAAGAAAATGAAAATAAACCAAATTATGCCATACTTTTAGCTGAAAATATGTATGTTATTGTGCGATGCACATATTTTTTCTCAAAAACGGTAAGTCTGGCGTGGTTTTGACCATAACAAGATTTGTAGAGGCATTCATTACGAACATTTTAAACCAAAAATCTTAATTCTAGGCCTACTAGTTTCCGAGAAAATGAAAATAAACCAAATTATGCCATACTTTTAGCTGAAAATATGTAAAAATATGTATGTTATTGTGCGATGCACATATTTTTTCTCAAAAACGGTAAGTCTGGCGTGGTTTTGACCATAACAAGATTTGTAGAGGCATTCATTACGAACATTTTAAACCAAAAATCTTAATTCTAGGCCTACTAGTTTCCGAGAAAATGAAAATAAACCAAATTATGCCATACTTTTAGCTGAAAATATGTATGTTATTGTGCGATGCACATATTTTTTCTCAAGAACGGTGAGTCTGGCGTGGTTTTGACCATAACAAGATTTGTAGAGGCATTCATTACGAACATTTTAAACTAAAAATCTTAATTCTAGGCCTACTAGTTTCCGTGAAAATGAAAATAAACCAAATTATGCCATACTTTTAGCTGAAAATATGTAAAAATATGTATGTTATTGTGCGATGCACATATTTTTTCTCAAAAACGGTAAGTCTGGCGTGGTTTTGACCATAACAAGATTTGTAGAGGCATTCATTACGAACATTTTAAACCAAAAATCTTTATTCTAGGCCTACTAGTTTCCGAGAAAATGAAAATAAACCAAATTATGCCATACTTTTAGCTGAAAATATGTATGTTATTGTGCGATGCACATATTTTTTCTCAAAAACGGTAAGTCTGGCGTGGTTTTGACCATAACAAGATTTGTAGAGGCATTCATTACGAACATTTTAAACCAAAAATCTTAATTCTAGGCCTACTAGTTTCCGAGAAAATGAAAATAAACCAAATTATGCCATACTTTTAGCTGAAAATATGTATGTTATTGTGCGATGCACATATTTTTTCTCAAAAACGGTAAGTCTGGCGTGGTTTTGACCATAACAAGATTTGTAGAGGCATTCATTACGAACATTTTAAACCAAAAATCTTAATTCTAGGCCTACTAGTTTCCAAGAAAATGAAAATAAACCAAATTATGCCATACTTTTAGCTGAAAATATGTATGTTATTGTGCGATGCACATATTTTTTCTCAAAAACGGTAAGTCTGGCGTGGTTTTGACCATAACAAGATTTGTAGAGGCATTCATTACGAACATTTTAAACCAAAAATCTTAATTCTAGGCCTACTAGTTTCCGAGAAAATGAAAATAAACCAAATTATGCCATACTTTTAGCTGAAAATATGTAAAAATATGTATGTTATTGTGCGATGCACATATTTTTTCTCAAAAACGGTAAGTCTGGCGTGGTTTTGACCATAACAAGATTTGTAGAGGCATTCATTACGAACATTTTAAACCAAAAATCTTAATTCTAGGCCTACTAGTTTCCGAGAAAATGAAAATAAACCAAATTATGCCATACTTTTAACTGAAAATATGTATGTTATTGTGCGATGCACATATTTTTTCTCAAAAACGGTAAGTCTGGCGTGGTTTTGACCATAACAAGATTTGTAGAGGCATTCATTACGAACATTTTAAACCAAAAATCTTAATTCTAGGCCTACTAGTTTCCGAGAAAATGAAAATAAACCAAATTATGCCATACTTTTAGCTGAAAATATGTAAAAATATGTATGTTATTGTGCGATGCACATATTTTTTCTCAAAAACGGTAAGTCTGGCGTGGTTTTGACCGTAACAAGATTTGTAGAGGCATTCATTACGAACATTTTAAACCAAAAATCTTAATTCTAGGCCTACTAGTTTCCGAGAAAATGAAAATAAACCAAATTATGCCATACTTTTAGCTGAAAATATGTATGTTATTGTGCGATGCACATATTTTTTCTCAAAAACGGTAAGTCTGGCGTGGTTTTGACCATAACAAGATTTGTAGAGGCATTCATTACGAACATTTAAAACCAAAAATCTTAATTCTAGGCCTACTAGTTTCCGAGAAAATGAAAATAAACCAAATTATGCCATACTTTTAGCTGAAAATATGTATGTTATTGTGCGATGCACATATTTTTTCTCAAAAACGGTAAGTCTGGCGTGGTTTTGACCATAACAAGATTTGTAGAGGCATTCATTACGAACATTTTAAACCAAAAATCTTAATTCTAGGCCTACTAGTTTCCGAGAAAATGAAAATAAACCAAATTATGCCATACTTTTAGCTGAAAATATGTATGTTATTGTGCGATGCACATATTTTTTCTCAAAAACGGTAAGTCTGGCGTGGTTTTGACCATAACAAGATTTGTAGAGGCATTCATTACGAACATTTTAAACCAAAAATCTTAATTCTAGGCCTACTAGTTTCCGAGAAAATGAAAATAAACCAAATTATGCCATACTTTTAGCTGAAAATATGTATGTTATTGTGCGATGCACATATTTTTTCTCAAAAACGGTAAGTCTGGCGTGGTTTTGACCATAACAAGATTTGTAGAGGCATTCATTACGAACATTTTAAACCAAAAATCTTAATTCTAGGCCTACTAGTTTCCGAGAAAATGAAAATAAACCAAATTATGCCATACTTTTAGCTGAAAATATGTATGTTATTGTGCGATGCACATATTTTTTCTCAAAAACGGTAAGTCTGGCGTGGTTTTGACCATAACAAGATTTGTAGAGGCATTCATTACGAACATTTTAAACCAAAAATCTTAATTCTAGGCCTACTAGTTTCCGAGAAAATGAAAATAAACCAAATTATGCCATACTTTTAGCTGAAAATATGTATGTTATTGTGCGATGCACATATTTTTTCTCAAAAACGGTAAGTCTGGCGTGGTTTTGACCATAACAAGATTTGTAGAGGCATTCATTACGAACATTTTAAACCAAAAATCTTTATTCTAGGCCTACTAGTTTCCAAGAAAATGAAAATAAACCAAATTATGCCATACTTTTAGCTGAAAATATGTATGTTATTGTGCGATGCACATATTTTTTCTCAAAAACGGTAAGTCTGGCGTGGTTTTGACCATAACAAGATTTGTAGAGGCATTCATTACGAACATTTTAAACCAAAAATCTTAATTCTAGGCCTACTAGTTTCCGAGAAAATGAAAATAAACCAAATTATGCCATACTTTTAGCTGAAAATATGTAAAAATATGTATGTTATTGTGCGATGCACATATTTTTTCTCAAAAACGGTAAGTCTGGCGTGGTTTTGACCATAACAAGATTTGTAGAGGCATTCATTACGAACATTTTAAACCAAAAATCTTAATTCTAGGCCTACTAGTTTCCGAGAAAATGAAAATAAACCAAATTATGCCATACTTTTAGCTGAAAATATGTATGTTATTGTGCGATGCACATATTTTTTCTCAAAAACGGTAAGTCTGGCGTGGTTTTGACCATAACAAGATTTGTAGAGGCATTCATTACGAACATTTTAAACTAAAAATCTTAATTCTAGGCCTACTAGTTTCCGTGAAAATGAAAATAAACCAAATTATGCCATACTTTTAGCTGAAAATATGTAAAAATATGTATGTTATTGTGCGATGCACATATTTTTTCTCAAAAACGGTAAGTCTGGCGTGGTTTTGACCATAACAAGATTTGTAGAGGCATTCATTACGAACATTTTAAACCAAAAATCTTAATTCTAGGCCTACTAGTTTCCGAGAAAATGAAAATAAACCAAATTATGCCATACTTTTAGCTGAAAATATGTAAAAATATGTATGTTATTGTGCGATGCACATATTTTTTCTCAAAAACGGTAAGTCTGGCGTGGTTTTGACCATAACAAGATTTGTAGAGGCATTCATTACGAACATTTTAAACCAAAAATCTTAATTCTAGGCCTACTAGTTTCCGAGAAAATGAAAATAAACCAAATTATGCCATACTTTTAGCTGAAAATATGTATGTTATTGTGCGATGCACATATTTTTTCTCAAAAACGGTAAGTCTGGCGTGGTTTTGACCATAACAAGATTTGTAGAGGCATTCATTACGAACATTTTAAACCAAAAATCTTAATTCTAGGCCTACTAGTTTCCAAGAAAATGAAAATAAACCAAATTATGCCATACTTTTAGCTGAAAATATGTATGTTATTGTGCGATGCACATATTTTTTCTCAAAAACGGTAAGTCTGGCGTGGTTTTGACCATAACAAGATTTGTAGAGGCATTCATTACGAACATTTTAAACCAAAAATCTTAATTCTAGGCCTACTAGTTTCCGAGAAAATGAAAATAAACCAAATTATGCCATACTTTTAGCTGAAAATATGTAAAAATATGTATGTTATTGTGCGATGCACATATTTTTTCTCAAAAACGGTAAGTCTGGCGTGGTTTTGACCATAACAAGATTTGTAGAGGCATTCATTACGAACATTTTAAACCAAAAATCTTAATTCTAGGCCTACTAGTTTCCGAGAAAATGAAAATAAACCAAATTATGCCATACTTTTAGCTGAAAATATGTATGTTATTGTGCGATGCACATATTTTTTCTCAAAAACGGTAAGTCTGGCGTGGTTTTGACCATAACAAGATTTGTAGAGGCATTCATTACGAACATTTTAAACCAAAAATCTTAATTCTAGGCCTACTAGTTTCCGAGAAAATGAAAATAAACCAAATTATGCCATACTTTTAGCTGAAAATATGTATGTTATTGTGCGATGCACATATTTTTTCTCAAAAACGGTAAGTCTGGCGTGGTTTTGACCATAACAAGATTTGTAGAGGCATTCATTACGAACATTTTAAACCAAAAATCTTTATTCTAGGCCTACTAGTTTCCGAGAAAATGAAAATAAACCAAATTATGCCATACTTTTAGCTGAAAATATGTATGTTATTGTGCGATGCACATATTTTTTCTCAAAAACGGTAAGTCTGGCGTGGTTTTGACCATAACAAGATTTGTAGAGGCATTCATTACGAACATTTTAAACCAAAAATCTTTATTCTAGGCCTACTAGTTTCCGAGAAAATGAAAATAAACCAAATTATGCCATACTTTTAGCTGAAAATATGTATGTTATTGTGCGATGCACATATTTTTTCTCAAAAACGGTAAGTCTGGCGTGGTTTTGACCATAACAAGATTTGTAGAGGCATTCATTACGAACATTTTAAACCAAAAATCTTAATTCTAGGCCTACTAGTTTCCGAGAAAATGAAAATAAACCAAATTATGCCATACTTTTAGCTGAAAATATGTAAAAATATGTATGTTATTGTGCGATGCACATATTTTTTCTCAAAAACGGTAAGTCTGGCGTGGTTTTGACCATAACAAGATTTGTAGAGGCATTCATTACGAACATTTTAAACCAAAAATCTTAATTCTAGGCCTACTAGTTTCCGAGAAAATGAAAATAAACCAAATTATGCCATACTTTTAGCTGAAAATATGTAAAAATATGTATGTTATTGTGCGATGCACATATTTTTTCTCAAAAACGGTAAGTCTGGCGTGGTTTTGACCATAACAAGATTTGTAGAGGCATTCATTACGAACATTTTAAACCAAAAATCTTTATTCTAGGCCTACTAGTTTCCGAGAAAATGAAAATAAACCAAATTATGCCATACTTTTAGCTGAAAATATGTAAAAATATGTATGTTATTGTGCGATGCACATATTTTTTCTCAAAAACGGTAAGTCTGGCGTGGTTTTGACCATAACAAGATTTGTAGAGGCATTCATTACGAACATTTTAAACCAAAAATCTTAATTCTAGGCCTACTAGTTTCCGAGAAAATGAAAATAAACCAAATTATGCCATACTTTTAGCTGAAAATATGTATGTTATTGTGCGATGCACATATTTTTTCTCAAAAACGGTAAGTCTGGCGTGGTTTTGACCATAACAAGATTTGTAGAGGCATTCATTACGAACATTTTAAACCAAAAATCTTTATTCTAGGCCTACTAGTTTCCGAGAAAATGAAAATAAACCAAATTATGCAATATTTTTAGCTGAAAATATGTAAAAATATGTATGTTATTGTGCGATGCACATATTTTTTCTCAAAAACGGTAAGTCTGGCGTGGTTTTGACCATAACAAGATTTGTAGAGGCATTCATTACGAACATTTTAAACCAAAAATCTTAATTCTAGGCCTACTAGTTTCCGAGAAAATGAAAATAAACCAAATTATGCCATACTTTTAGCTGAAAATATGTATGTTATTGTGCGATGCACATATTTTTTCTCAAAAACGGTAAGTCTGGCGTGGTTTTGACCATAACAAGATTTGTAGAGGCATTCATTACGAACATTTTAAACCAAAAATCTTTATTCTAGGCCTACTAGTTTCCGAGAAAATGAAAATAAACCAAATTATGCCATACTTTTAGCTGAAAATATGTAAAAATATGTATGTTATTGTGCGATGCACATATTTTTTCTCAAAAACGGTAAGTCTGGCGTGGTTTTGACCATAACAAGATTTGTAGAGGCATTCATTACGAACATTTTAAACCAAAAATCTTAATTCTAGGCCTACTAGTTTCCGAGAAAATGAAAATAAACCAAATTATGCCATACTTTTAGCTGAAAATATGTATGTTATTGTGCGATGCACATATTTTTTCTCAAAAACGGTAAGTCTGGCGTGGTTTTGACCATAACAAGATTTGTAGAGGCATTCATTACGAACATTTTAAACTAAAAATCTTAATTCTAGGCCTACTAGTTTCCGAGAAAATGAAAATAAACCAAATTATGCAATACTTTTAGCTGAAAATATGTAAAAATATGTATGTTATTGTGCGATGCACATATTTTTTCTCAAAAACGGTAAGTCTGGCGTGGTTTTGACCATAACAAGATTTGTAGAGGCATTCATTACGAACATTTTAAACCAAAAATCTTAATTCTAGGCCTACTAGTTTCCGAGAAAATGAAAATAAACCAAATTATGCCATACTTTTAGCTGAAAATATGTATGTTATTGTGCGATGCACATATTTTTTCTCAAAAACGGTAAGTCTGGCGTGGTTTTGACCATAACAAGATTTGCATTCATTACGAACATTTTAAACCAAAAATCTTAATTCTAGGCCTACTAGTTTCCGAGAAAATGAAAATAAACCAAATTATGCCATACTTTTAGCTGAAAATATGTATGTTATTGTGCGATGCACATATTTTTTCTCAAAAACGGTAAGTCTGGCGTGGTTTTGACCATAACAAGATTTGTAGAGGCATTCATTACGAACATTTTAAACCAAAAATCTTAATTCTAGGCCTACTAGTTTCCGAGAAAATGAAAATAAACCAAATTATGCCATACTTTTAGCTGAAAATATGTATGTTATTGTGCGATGCACATATTTTTTCTCAAAAACGGTAAGTCTGGCGTGGTTTTGACCATAAAAAGATTTGTAGAGGCATTCATTACGAACATTTTAAACCAAAAATCTTAATTCTAGGCCTACTAGTTTCCGAGAAAATGAAAATAAACCAAATTATGCAATACTTTTAGCTGAAAATATGTAAAAATATGTATGTTATTGTGCGATGCACATATTTTTTCTCAAAAACGGTAAGTCTGGCGTGGTTTTGACCATAACAAGATTTGTAGAGGCATTCATTACGAACATTTTAAACCAAAAATCTTAATTCTAGGCCTACTAGTTTCCGAGAAAATGAAAATAAACCAAATTATGCCATACTTTTAGCTGAAAATATGTATGTTATTGTGCGATGCACATATTTTTTCTCAAAAACGGTAAGTCTGGCGTGGTTTTGACCATAACAAGATTTGTAGAGGCATTCATTACGAACATTTTAAACCAAAAATCTTAATTCTAGGCCTACTAGTTTCCGAGAAAATGAAAATAAACCAAATTATGCCATACTTTTAGCTGAAAATATGTAAAAATATGTATGTTATTGTGCGATGCACATATTTTTTCTCAAAAACGGTAAGTCTGGCGTGGTTTTGACCACAACCAGATTTGTAGAGGCATTCATTACGAACATTTTAAACCAAAAATCTTTATTCTAGGCCTACTAGTTTCCGAGAAAATGAAAATAAACCAAATTATGCCATACTTTTAGCTGAAAATATGTAAAAATATGTATGTTATTGTGCGATGCACATATTTTTTCTCAAAAACGGTAAGTCTGGCGTGGTTTTGACCATAACAAGATTTGTAGAGGCATTCATTACGAACATTTTAAACCAAAAATCTTAATTCTAGGCCTACTAGTTTCCGAGAAAATGAAAATAAACCAAATTATGCCATACTTTTAGCTGAAAATATGTAAAAATATGTATGTTATTGTGCGATGCACATATTTTTTCTCAAAAACGGTAAGTCTGGCGTGGTTTTGACCATAACAAGATTTGTAGAGGCATTCATTACGAACATTTTAAACTAAAAATCTTAATTCTAGGCCTACTAGTTTCCGAGAAAATGAAAATAAACCAAATTATGCAATACTTTTAGCTGAAAATATGTAAAAATATGTATGTTATTGTGCGATGCACATATTTTTTCTCAAAAACGGTAAGTCTGGCGTGGTTTTGACCATAACAAGATTTGTAGAGGCATTCATTACGAACATTTTAAACCAAAAATCTTAATTCTAGGCCTACTAGTTTCCGAGAAAATGAAAATAAACCAAATTATGCCATACTTTTAGCTGAAAATATGTATGTTATTGTGCGATGCACATATTTTTTCTCAAAAACGGTAAGTCTGGCGTGGTTTTGACCATAACAAGATTTGTAGAGGCATTCATTACGAACATTTTAAACCAAAAATCTTAATTCTAGGCCTACTAGTTTCCGAGAAAATGAAAATAAACCAAATTATGCCATACTTTTAGCTGAAAATATGTAAAAATATGTATGTTATTGTGCGATGCACATATTTTTTCTCAAAAACGGTAAGTCTGGCGTGGTTTTGACCATAACAAGATTTGTAGAGGCATTCATTACGAACATTTTAAACCAAAAATCTTAATTCTAGGCCTACTAGTTTCCGAGAAAATGAAAATAAACCAAATTATGCCATACTTTTAGCTGAAAATATGTACGTTATTGTGCGATGCACATATTTTTTCTCAAAAACGGTAAGTCTGGCGTGGTTTTGACCATAACAAGATTTGTAGAGGCATTCATTACGAACATTTTAAACCAAAAATCTTAATTCTAGGCCTACTAGTTTCCGAGAAAATGAAAATAAACCAAATTATGCCATACTTTTAGCTGAAAATATGTATGTTATTGTGCGATGCACATATTTTTTCTCAAAAACGGTAAGTCTGGCGTGGTTTTGACCATAACAAGATTTGTAGAGGCATTCATTACGAACATTTTAAACCAAAAATCTTTATTCTAGGCCTACTAGTTTCCGAGAAAATGAAAATAAACCAAATTATGCCATACTTTTAGCTGAAAATATGTAAAAATATGTATGTTATTGTGCGATGCACATATTTTTTCTCAAAAACGGTAAATCTGGCGTGGTTTTGACCATAACAAGATTTGTAGAGGCATTCATTACGAACATTTTAAACCAAAAATCTTTATTCTAGGCCTACTAGTTTCCGAGAAAATGAAAATAAACCAAATTATGCCATACTTTTAGCTGAAAATATGTAAAAATATGTATGTTATTGTGCGATGCACATATTTTTTCTCAAAAACGGTAAGTCTGGCGTGGTTTTGACCATAACAAGATTTGTAGAGGCATTCATTACGAACATTTTAAACTAAAAATCTTAATTCTAGGCCTACTAGTTTCCGAGAAAATGAAAATAAACCAAATTATGCAATACTTTTAGCTGAAAATATGTAAAAATATGTATGTTATTGTGCGATGCACATATTTTTTCTCAAAAACGGTAAGTCTGGCGTGGTTTTGACCATAACAAGATTTGTAGAGGCATTCATTACGAACATTTTAAACCAAAAATCTTAATTCTAGGCCTACTAGTTTCCGAGAAAATGAAAATAAACCAAATTATGCCATACTTTTAGCTGAAAATATGTATGTTATTGTGCGATGCACATATTTTTTCTCAAAAACGGTAAGTCTGGCGTGGTTTTGACCATAACAAGATTTGCATTCATTACGAACATTTTAAACCAAAAATCTTAATTCTAGGCCTACTAGTTTCCGAGAAAATGAAAATAAACCAAATTATGCCATACTTTTAGCTGAAAATATGTATGTTATTGTGCGATGCACATATTTTTTCTCAAAAACGGTAAGTCTGGCGTGGTTTTGACCATAACAAGATTTGTAGAGGCATTCATTACGAACATTTTAAACCAAAAATCTTAATTCTAGGCCTACTAGTTTCCGAGAAAATGAAAATAAACCAAATTATGCCATACTTTTAGCTGAAAATATGTATGTTATTGTGCGATGCACATATTTTTTCTCAAAAACGGTAAGTCTGGCGTGGTTTTGACCATAAAAAGATTTGTAGAGGCATTCATTACGAACATTTTAAACCAAAAATCTTAATTCTAGGCCTACTAGTTTCCGAGAAAATGAAAATAAACCAAATTATGCAATACTTTTAGCTGAAAATATGTAAAAATATGTATGTTATTGTGCGATGCACATATTTTTTCTCAAAAACGGTAAGTCTGGCGTGGTTTTGACCACAACAAGATTTGTAGAGGCATTCATTACGAACATTTTAAACCAAAAATCTTAATTCTAGGCCTACTAGTTTCCGAGAAAATGAAAATAAACCAAATTATGCCATACTTTTAGCTGAAAATATGTATGTTATTGTGCGATGCACATATTTTTTCTCAAAAACGGTAAGTCTGGCGTGGTTTTGACCATAACAAGATTTGTAGAGGCATTCATTACGAACATTTTAAACCAAAAATCTTAATTCTAGGCCTACTAGTTTCCGAGAAAATGAAAATAAACCAAATTATGCCATACTTTTAGCTGAAAATATGTAAAAATATGTATGTTATTGTGCGATGCACATATTTTTTCTCAAAAACGGTAAGTCTGGCGTGGTTTTGACCATAACAAGATTTGTAGAGGCATTCATTACGAACATTTTAAACCAAAAATCTTTATTCTAGGCCTACTAGTTTCCGAGAAAATGAAAATAAACCAAATTATGCCATACTTTTAGCTGAAAATATGTAAAAATATGTATGTTATTGTGCGATGCACATATTTTTTCTCAAAAACGGTAAGTCTGGCGTGGTTTTGACCATAACAAGATTTGTAGAGGCATTCATTACGAACATTTTAAACCAAAAATCTTAATTCTAGGCCTACTAGTTTCCGAGAAAATGAAAATAAACCAAATTATGCCATACTTTTAGCTGAAAATATGTAAAAATATGTATGTTATTGTGCGATGCACATATTTTTTCTCAAAAACGGTAAGTCTGGCGTGGTTTTGACCATAACAAGATTTGTAGAGGCATTCATTACGAACATTTTAAACTAAAAATCTTAATTCTAGGCCTACTAGTTTCCGAGAAAATGAAAATAAACCAAATTATGCAATACTTTTAGCTGAAAATATGTAAAAATATGTATGTTATTGTGCGATGCACATATTTTTTCTCAAAAACGGTAAGTCTGGCGTGGTTTGACCATAACAAGATTTGTAGAGGCATTCATTACGAACATTTTAAACCAAAAATCTTAATTCTAGGCCTACTAGTTTCCGAGAAAATGAAAATAAACCAAATTATGCCATACTTTTAGCTGAAAATATGTATGTTATTGTGCGATGCACATATTTTTTCTCAAAAACGGTAAGTCTGGCGTGGTTTTGACCATAACAAGATTTGTAGAGGCATTCATTACGAACATTTTAAACCAAAAATCTTAATTCTAGGCCTACTAGTTTCCGAGAAAATGAAAATAAACCAAATTATGCCATACTTTTAGCTGAAAATATGTAAAAATATGTATGTTATTGTGCGATGCACATATTTTTTCTCAAAAACGGTAAGTCTGGCGTGGTTTTGACCATAACAAGATTTGTAGAGGCATTCATTACGAACATTTTAAACCAAAAATCTTAATTCTAGGCCTACTAGTTTCCGAGAAAATGAAAATAAACCAAATTATGCCATACTTTTAGCTGAAAATATGTACGTTATTGTGCGATGCACATATTTTTTCTCAGAAACGGTAAGTCTGGCGTGGTTTTGACCATAACAAGATTTGTAGAGGCATTCATTACGAACATTTTAAACCAAAAATCTTAATTCTAGGCCTACTAGTTTCCGAGAAAATGAAAATAAACCAAATTATGCCATACTTTTAGCTGAAAATATGTATGTTATTGTGCGATGCACATATTTTTTCTCAAAAACGGTAAGTCTGGCGTGGTTTTGACCATAACAAGATTTGTAGAGGCATTCATTACGAACATTTTAAACCAAAAATCTTTATTCTAGGCCTACTAGTTTCCGAGAAAATGAAAATAAACCAAATTATGCCATACTTTTAGCTGAAAATATGTAAAAATATGTATGTTATTGTGCGATGCACATATTTTTTCTCAAAAACGGTAAGTCTGGCGTGGTTTTGACCATAACAAGATTTGTAGAGGCATTCATTACGAACATTTTAAACCAAAAATCTTTATTCTAGGCCTACTAGTTTCCGAGAAAATGAAAATAAACCAAATTATGCCATACTTTTAGCTGAAAATATGTATGTTATTGTGCGATGCACATATTTTTTCTCAAAAACGGTAAGTCTGGCGTGGTTTTGACCATAACAAGATTTGTAGAGGCATTCATTACGAACATTTTAAACTAAAAATCTTAATTCTAGGCCTACTAGTTTCCGAGAAAATGAAAATAAACCAAATTATGCAATACTTTTAGCTGAAAATATGTAAAAATATGTATGTTATTGTGCGATGCACATATTTTTTCTCAAAAACGGTAAGTCTGGCGTGGTTTTGACCATAACAAGATTTGTAGAGGCATTCATTACGAACATTTTAAACCAAAAATCTTAATTCTAGGCCTACTAGTTTCCGAGAAAATGAAAATAAACCAAATTATGCCATACTTTTAGCTGAAAATATGTATGTTATTGTGCGATGCACATATTTTTTCTCAAAAACGGTAAGTCTGGCGTGGTTTTGACCATAACAAGATTTGTAGAGGCATTCATTACGAACATTTTAAACCAAAAATCTTAATTCTAGGCCTACTAGTTTCCGAGAAAATGAAAATAAACCAAATTATGCCATACTTTTAGCTGAAAATATGTATGTTATTGTGCGATGCACATATTTTTTCTCAAAAACGGTAAGTCTGGCGTGGTTTTGACCATAACAAGATTTGTAGAGGCATTCATTACGAACATTTTAAACCAAAAATCTTAATTCTAGGCCTACTAGTTTCCGAGAAAATGAAAATAAACCAAATTATGCCATACTTTTAGCTGAAAATATGTATGTTATTGTGCGATGCACATATTTTTTCTCAAAAACGGTAAGTCTGGCGTGGTTTTGACCATAACAAGATTTGTAGAGGCATTCATTACGAACATTTTAAACCAAAAATCTTAATTCTAGGCCTACTAGTTTCCGAGAAAATGAAAATAAACCAAATTATGCCATACTTTTAGCTGAAAATATGTAAAAATATGTATGTTATTGTGCGATGCACATATTTTTTCTCAAAAACGGTAAGTCTGGCGTGGTTTTGACCATAACAAGATTTGTAGAGGCATTCATTACGAACATTTTAAACCAAAAATCTTAATTCTAGGCCTACTAGTTTCCGAGAAAATGAAAATAAACCAAATTATGCCATACTTTTAGCTGAAAATATGTAAAAATATGTATGTTATTGTGCGATGCACATATTTTTTCTCAAAAACGGTAAGTCTGGCGTGGTTTTGACCATAACAAGATTTGTAGAGGCATTCATTACGAACATTTTAAACTAAAAATCTTAATTCTAGGCCTACTAGTTTCCGAGAAAATGAAAATAAACCAAATTATGCAATACTTTTAGCTGAAAATATGTAAAAATATGTATGTTATTGTGCGATGCACATATTTTTTCTCAAAAACGGTAAGTCTGGCGTGGTTTTGACCATAACAAGATTTGTAGAGGCATTCATTACGAACATTTTAAACCAAAAATCTTAATTCTAGGCCTACTAGTTTCCGAGAAAATGAAAATAAACCAAATTATGCCATACTTTTAGCTGAAAATATGTATGTTATTGTGCGATGCACATATTTTTTCTCAAAAACGGTAAGTCTGGCGTGGTTTTGACCATAACAAGATTTGTAGAGGCATTCATTACGAACATTTTAAACCAAAAATCTTAATTCTAGGCCTACTAGTTTCCGAGAAAATGAAAATAAACCAAATTATGCCATACTTTTAGCTGAAAATATGTATGTTATTGTGCGATGCACATATTTTTTCTCAAAAACGGTAAGTCTGGCGTGGTTTTGACCATAACAAGATTTGTAGAGGCATTCATTACGAACATTTTAAACCAAAAATCTTAATTCTAGGCCTACTAGTTTCCGAGAAAATGAAAATAAACCAAATTATGCCATACTTTTAGCTGAAAATATGTACGTTATTGTGCGATGCACATATTTTTTCTCGGAAACGGTAAGTCTGGCGTGGTTTTGACCATAACAAGATTTGTAGAGGCATTCATTACGAACATTTTAAACCAAAAATCTTAATTCTAGGCCTACTAGTTTCCGAGAAAATGAAAATAAACCAAATTATGCCATACTTTTAGCTGAAAATATGTATGTTATTGTGCGATGCACATATTTTTTCTCAAAAACGGTAAGTCTGGCGTGGTTTTGACCATAACAAGATTTGTAGAGGCATTCATTACGAACATTTTAAACCAAAAATCTTAATTCTAGGCCTACTAGTTTCCGAGAAAATGAAAATAAACCAAATTATGCCATACTTTTAGCTGAAAATATGTATGTTATTGTGCGATGCACATATTTTTTCTCAAAAACGGTAAGTCTGGCGTGGTTTTGACCATAACAAGATTTGTAGAGGCATTCATTACGAACATTTTAAACCAAAAATCTTAATTCTAGGCCTACTAGTTTCCGAGAAAATGAAAATAAACCAAATTATGCCATACTTTTAGCTGAAAATATGTATGTTATTGTGCGATGCACATATTTTTTCTCAAAAACGGTAAGTCTGGCGTGGTTTTGACCATAACAAGATTTGTAGAGGCATTCATTACGAACATTTTAAACCAAAAATCTTAATTCTAGGCCTACTAGTTTCCGAGAAAATGAAAATAAACCAAATTATGCCATACTTTTAGCTGAAAATATGTATGTTATTGTGCGATGCACATATTTTTTCTCAAAAACGGTAAGTCTGGCGTGGTTTTGACCATAACAAGATTTGTAGAGGCATTCATTACGAACATTTTAAACCAAAGATCTTAATTCTAGGCCTACTAGTTTCCGAGAAAATGAAAATAAACCAAATTATGCCATACTTTTAGCTGAAAATATGTATGTTATTGTGCGATGCACATATTTTTTCTCAAAAACGGTAAGTCTGGCGTGGTTTTGACCATAACAAGATTTGTAGAGGCATTCATTACGAACATTTTAAACCAAAAATCTTAATTCTAGGCCTACTAGTTTCCGAGAAAATGAAAATAAACCAAATTATGCCATACTTTTAGCTGAAAATATGTATGTTATTGTGCGATGCACATATTTTTTCTCAAAAACGGTAAGTCTGGCGTGGTTTTGACCATAACAAGATTTGTAGAGGCATTCATTACGAACATTTTAAACCAAAAATCTTAATTCTAGGCCTACTAGTTTCCGAGAAAATGAAAATAAACCAAATTATGCCATACTTTTAGCTGAAAATATGTAAAAATATGTATGTTATTGTGCGATGCACATATTTTTTCTCAAAAACGGTAAGTCTGGCGTGGTTTTGACCATAACAAGATTTGTAGAGGCATTCATTACGAACATTGTAAAACAAAAATCTTAATTCTAGGCCTACTAGTTTCCGAGAAAATGAAAATAAACCAAATTATGCCATACTTTTAGCTGAAAATATGTAAAAATATGTATGTTATTGTGCGATGCACATATTTTTTCTCAAAAACGGTAAGTCTGGCGTGGTTTTGACCATAACAAGATTTGTAGAGGCATTCATTACGAACATTTTAAACCAAAAATCTTTATTCTAGGCCTACTAGTTTCCGAGAAAATGAAAATAAACCAAATTATGCCATACTTTTAGCTGAAAATATGTATGTTATTGTGCGATGCACATATTTTTTCTCAAAAACGGTAAGTCTGGCGTGGTTTTGACCATAACAAGATTTGTAGAGGCATTCATTACGAACATTTTAAACCAAAAATCTTTATTCTAGGCCTACTAGTTTCCGAGAAAATGAAAATAAACCAAATTATGCCATACTTTTAGCTGAAAATATGTAAAAATATGTATGTTATTGTGCGATGCACATATTTTTTCTCAAAAACGGTAAGTCTGGCGTGGTTTTGACCATAACAAGATTTGTAGAGGCATTCATTACGAACATTTTAAACCAAAAATCTTAATTCTAGGCCTACTAGTTTCCGAGAAAATGAAAATAAACCAAATTATGCCATACTTTTAGCTGAAAATATGTAAAAATATGTATGTTATTGTGCGATGCACATATTTTTTCTCAAAAACGGTAAGTCTGGCGTGGTTTTGACCATAACAAGATTTGTAGAGGCATTCATTACGAACATTTTAAACCAAAAATCTTAATTCTAGGCCTACTAGTTTCCGAGAAAATGAAAATAAACCAAATTATGCCATACTTTTAGCTGAAAATATGTATGTTATTGTGCGATGCACATATTTTTTCTCAAAAACGGTAAGTCTGGCGTGGTTTTGACCATAACAAGATTTGTAGAGGCATTCATTACGAACATTTTAAACCAAAAATCTTAATTCTAGGCCTACTAGTTTCCGAGAAAATGAAAATAAACCAAATTATGCCATACTTTTAGCTGAAAATATGTAAAAATATGTATGTTATTGTGCGATGCACATATTTTTTCTCAAAAACGGTAAGTCTGGCGTGGTTTTGACCATAACAAGATTTGTAGAGGCATTCATTACGAACATTTTAAACCAAAAATCTTAATTCTAGGCCTACTAGTTTCCGAGAAAATGAAAATAAACCAAATTATGCCATACTTTTAGCTGAAAATATGTATGTTATTGTGCGATGCACATATTTTTTCTCAAAAACGGTAAGTCTGGCGTGGTTTTGCCCATAACAAGATTTGTAGAGGCATTCATTACGAACATTTTAAACCAAAAATCTTAATTCTAGGCCTACTAGTTTCCGAGAAAATGAAAATAAACCAAATTATGCCATACTTTTAGCTGAAAATATGTATGTTATTGTGCGATGCACATATTTTTTCTCAAAAACGGTAAGTCTGGCGTGGTTTTGACCATAACAAGATTTGTAGAGGCATTCATTACGAACATTTTAAACCAAAAATCTTTATTCTAGGCCTACTAGTTTCCGAGAAAATGAAAATAAACCAAATTATGCCATACTTTTAGCTGAAAATATGTAAAAATATGTATGTTATTGTGCGATGCACATATTTTTTCTCAAAAACGGTAAGTCTGCCGTGGTTTTGACCATAACAAGATTTGTAGAGGCATTCATTACGAACATTTTAAACCAAAAATCTTAATTCTAGGCCTACTAGTTTCCGAGAAAATGAAAATAAACCAAATTATGCCATACTTTTAGCTGAAAATATGTATGTTATTGTGCGATGCACATATTTTTTCTCAAAAACGGTAAGTCTGGCGTGGTTTTGACCATAACAAGATTTGTAGAGGCATTCATTACGAACATTTTAAACCAAAAATCTTAATTCTAGGCCTACTAGTTTCCGAGAAAATGAAAATAAACCAAATTATGCCATACTTTTAGCTGAAAATATGTATGTTATTGTGCGATGCACATATTTTTTCTCAAAAACGGTAAGTCTGGTGTGGTTTTGACCATAACAAGATTTGTAGAGGCATTCATTACGAACATTTTAAACCAAAAATCTTAATTCTAGGCCTACTAGTTTCCGAGAAAATGAAAATAAACCAAATTATGCCATACTTTTAGCTGAAAATATGTATGTTATTGTGCGATGCACATATTTTTTCTCAAAAACGGTAAGTCTGGCGTGGTTTTGACCATAACAAGATTTGTAGAGGCATTCATTACGAACATTTTAAACCAAAAATCTTAATTCTAGGCCTACTAGTTTCCGAGAAAATGAAAATAAACCAAATTATGCCATACTTTTAGCTGAAAATATGTAAAAATATGTATGTTATTGTGCGATGCACATATTTTTTCTCAAAAACGGTAAGTCTGGCGTGGTTTTGACCATAACAAGATTTGTAGAGGCATTCATTACGAACATTTTAAACCAAAAATCTTAATTCTAGGCCTACTAGTTTCCGAGAAAATGAAAATAAACCAAATTATGCCATACTTTTAGCTGAAAATATGTAAAAATATGTATGTTATTGTGCGATGCACATATTTTTTCTCAAAAACGGTAAGTCTGGCGTGGTTTTGACCATAACAAGATTTGTAGAGGCATTCATTACGAACATTTTAAACCAAAAATCTTAATTCTAGGCCTACTAGTTTCCGAGAAAATGAAAATAAACCAAATTATGCAATACTTTTAGCTGAAAATATGTAAAAATATGTATGTTATTGTGCGATGCACATATTTTTTCTCAAAAACGGTAAGTCTGGCGTGGTTTTGACCATAACAAGATTTGTAGAGGCATTCATTACGAACATTTTAAACCAAAAATCTTAATTCTAGGCCTACTAGTTTCCGAGAAAATGAAAATAAACCAAATTATGCCATACTTTTAGCTGAAAATATGTATGTTATTGTGCGATGCACATATTTTTTCTCAAAAACGGTAAGTCTGGCGTGGTTTTGACCATAACAAGATTTGTAGAGGCATTCATTACGAACATTTTAAACCAAAAATCTTAATTCTAGGCCTACTAGTTTCCGAGAAAATGAAAATAAACCAAATTATGCCATACTTTTAGCTGAAAATATGTATGTTATTGTGCGATGCACATATTTTTTCTCAAAAACGGTAAGTCTGGCGTGGTTTTGACCATAACAAGATTTGTAGAGGCATTCATTACGAACATTTTAAACCAAAAATCTTAATTCTAGGCCTACTAGTTTCCGAGAAAATGAAAATAAACCAAATTATGCCATACTTTTAGCTGAAAATATGTAAAAATATGTATGTTATTGTGCGATGCACATATTTTTTCTCAAAAACGGTAAGTCTGGCGTGGTTTTGACCATAACAAGATTTGTAGAGGCATTCATTACGAACATTTTAAACCAAAAATCTTAATTCTAGGCCTACTAGTTTCCGAGAAAATGAAAATAAACCAAATTATGCCATACTTTTAGCTGAAAATATGTATGTTATTGTGCGATGCACATATTTTTTCTCAAAAACGGTAAGTCTGGCGTGGTTTTGACCATAACAAGATTTGTAGAGGCATTCATTACGAACATTTTAAACTAAAAATCTTAATTCTAGGCCTACTAGTTTCCGAGAAAATGAAAATAAACCAAATTATGCCATACTTTTAGCTGAAAATATGTAAAAATATGTATGTTATTGTGCGATGCACATATTTTTTCTCAAAAACGGTAAGTCTGGCGTGGTTTTGACCATAACAAGATTTGTAGAGGCATTCATTACGAACATTTTAAACCAAAAATCTTAATTCTAGGCCTACTAGTTTCCGAGAAAATGAAAATAAACCAAATTATGCCATACTTTTAGCTGAAAATATGTATGTTATTGTGCGATGCACATATTTTTTCTCAAAAACGGTAAGTCTGGCGTGGTTTTGACCATAACAAGATTTGTAGAGGCATTCATTACGAACATTTTAAACCAAAAATCTTAATTCTAGGCCTACTAGTTTCCGAGAAAATGAAAATAAACCAAATTATGCCATACTTTTAGCTGAAAATATGTATGTTATTGTGCGATGCACATATTTTTTCTCAAAAACGGTAAGTCTGGCGTGGTTTTGACCATAACAAGATTTGTAGAGGCATTCATTACGAACATTTTAAACCAAAAATCTTAATTCTAGGCCTACTAGTTTCCGAGAAAATGAAAATAAACCAAATTATGCCATACTTTTAGCTGAAAATATGTAAAAATATGTATGTTATTGTGCGATGCACATATTTTTTCTCAAAAACGGTAAGTCTGGCGTGGTTTTGACCATAACAAGATTTGTAGAGGCATTCATTACGAACATTTTAAACCAAAAATCTTAATTCTAGGCCTACTAGTTTCCGAGAAAATGAAAATAAACCAAATTATGCCATACTTTTAGCTGAAAATATGTATGTTATTGTGCGATGCACATATTTTTTCTCAAAAACGGTAAGTCTGGCGTGGTTTTGACCATAACAAGATTTGTAGAGGCATTCATTACGAACATTTTAAACCAAAAATCTTTATTCTAGGCCTACTAGTTTCCGAGAAAATGAAAATAAACCAAATTATGCCATACTTTTAGCTGAAAATATGTATGTTATTGTGCGATGCACATATTTTTTCTCAAAAACGGTAAGTCTGGCGTGGTTTTGACCATAACAAGATTTGTAGAGGCATTCATTACGAACATTTTAAACCAAAAATCTTAAATCTAGGCCTACTAGTTTCCGAGAAAATGAAAATAAACCAAATTATGCCATACTTTTAGCTGAAAATATGTATGTTATTGTGCGATGCACATATTTTTTCTCAAAAACGGTAAGTCTGGCGTGGTTTTGACCATAACAAGATTTGTAGAGGCATTCATTACGAACATTTTAAACCAAAAATCTTAATTCTAGGCCTACTAGTTTCCGAGAAAATGAAAATAAACCAAATTATGCCATACTTTTAGCTGAAAATATGTAAAAATATGTATGTTATTGTGCGATGCACATATTTTTTCTCAAAAACGGTAAGTCTGGCGTGGTTTTGACCATAACAAGATTTGTAGAGGCATTCATTACGAACATTTTAAACCAAAAATCTTAATTCTAGGCCTACTAGTTTCCGAGAAAATGAAAATAAACCAAATTATGCCATACTTTTAGCTGAAAATATGTATGTTATTGTGCGATGCACATATTTTTTCTCAAAAACGGTAAGTCTGGCGTGGTTTTGACCATAACAAGATTTGTAGAGGCATTCATTACGAACATTTTAAACCAAAAATCATAATTCTAGGCCTACTAGTTTCCGAGAAAATGAAAATAAACCAAATTATGCCATACTTTTAGCTGAAAATATGTATGTTATTGTGCGATGCACATATTTTTTCTCAAAAACGGTAAGTCTGGCGTGGTTTTGACCATAACAAGATTTGTAGAGGCATTCATTACGAACATTTTAAACCAAAAATCTTAATTCTAGGCCTACTAGTTTCCGAGAAAATGAAAATAAACCAAATTATGCCATACTTTTAGCTGAAAATATGTATGTTATTGTGCGATGCACATATTTTTTCTCAAAAACGGTAAGTCTGGCGTGGTTTTGACCATAACAAGATTTGTAGAGGCATTCATTACGAACATTTTAAACCAAAAATCTTAATTCTAGGCCTACTAGTTTCCGAGAAAATGAAAATAAACCAAATTATGCCATACTTTTAGCTGAAAATATGTATGTTATTGTGCGATGCACATATTTTTTCTCAAAAACGGTAAGTCTGGCGTGGTTTTGACCATAACAAGATTTGTAGAGGCATTCATTACGAACATTTTAAACCAAAAATCTTAATTCTAGGCCTACTAGTTTCCGAGAAAATGAAAATAAACCAAATTATGCCATACTTTTAGCTGAAAATATGTATGTTATTGTGCGATGCACATATTTTTTCTCAAAAACGGTAAGTCTGGCGTGGTTTTGACCATAACAAGATTTGTAGAGGCATTCATTACGAACATTTTAAACCAAAAATCTTAATTCTAGGCCTACTAGTTTCCGAGAAAATGAAAATAAACCAAATTATGCCATACTTTTAGCTGAAAATATGTAAAAATATGTATGTTATTGTGCGATGCACATATTTTTTCTCAAAAACGGTAAGTCTGGCGTGGTTTTGACCATAAAAAGATTTGTAGAGGCATTCATTACGAACATCTTAAACCAAAAATCTTAATTCTAGGCCTACTAGTTTCCGAGAAAATGAAAATAAACCAAATTATGCCATACTTTTAGCTGAAAATATGTATGTTATTGTGCGATGCACATATTTTTTCTCAAAAACGGTAAGTCTGGCGTGGTTTTGACCATAACAAGATTTGTAGAGGCATTCATTACGAACATTTTAAACCAAAAATCTTAAATCTAGGCCTACTAGTTTCCGAGAAAATGAAAATAAACCAAATTATGCCATACTTTTAGCTGAAAATATGTATGTTATTGTGCGATGCACATATTTTTTCTCAAAAACGGTAAGTCTGGCGTGGTTTTGACCATAACAAGATTTGTAGAGGCATTCATTACGAACATTTTAAACCAAAAATCTTAATTCTAGGCCTACTAGTTTCCGAGAAAATGAAAATAAACCAAATTATGCCATACTTTTAGCTGAAAATATGTAAAAATATGTATGTTATTGTGCGATGCACATATTTTTTCTCAAAAACGGTAAGTCTGGCGTGGTTTTGACCATAACAAGATTTGTAGAGGCATTCATTACGAACATTTTAAACCAAAAATCTTAATTCTAGGCCTACTAGTTTCCGAGAAAATGAAAATAAACCAAATTATGCCATACTTTTAGCTGAAAATATGTATGTTATTGTGCGATGCACATATTTTTTCTCAAAAACGGTAAGTCTGGCGTGGTTTTGACCATAACAAGATTTGTAGAGGCATTCATTACGAACATTTTAAACCAAAAATCTTAATTCTAGGCCTACTAGTTTCCGAGAAAATGAAAATAAACCAAATTATGCCATACTTTTAGCTGAAAATATGTATGTTATTGTGCGATGCACATATTTTTTCTCAAAAACGGTAAGTCTGGCGTGGTTTTGACCATAACAAGATTTGTAGAGGCATTCATTACGAACATTTTAAACCAAAAATCTTAATTCTAGGCCTACTAGTTTCCGAGAAAATGAAAATAAACCAAATTATGCCATACTTTTAGCTGAAAATATGTATGTTATTGTGCGATGCACATATTTTTTCTCAAAAACGGTAAGTCTGGCGTGGTTTTGACCATAACAAGATTTGTAGAGGCATTCATTACGAACATTTTAAACCAAAAATCTTAATTCTAGGCCTACTAGTTTCCGAGAAAATGAAAATAAACCAAATTATGCCATACTTTTAGCTGAAAATATGTATGTTATTGTGCGATGCACATATTTTTTCTCAAAAACGGTAAGTCTGGCGTGGTTTTGACCATAACAAGATTTGTAGAGGCATTCATTACGAACATTTTAAACCAAAAATCTTAATTCTAGGCCTACTAGTTTCCGAGAAAATGAAAATAAACCAAATTATGCCATACTTTTAGCTGAAAATATGTAAAAATATGTATGTTATTGTGCGATGCACATATTTTTTCTCAAAAACGGTAAGTCTGGCGTGGTTTTGACCATAAAAAGATTTGTAGAGGCATTCATTACGAACATCTTAAACCAAAAATCTTAATTCTAGGCCTACTAGTTTCCGAGAAAATGAAAATAAACCAAATTATGCCATACTTTTAGCTGAAAATATGTATGTTATTGTGCGATGCACATATTTTTTCTCAAAAACGGTAAGTCTGGCGTGGTTTTGACCATAACAAGATTTGTAGAGGCATTCATTACGAACATTTTAAACCAAAAATCTTAAATCTAGGCCTACTAGTTTCCGAGAAAATGAAAATAAACCAAATTATGCCATACTTTTAGCTGAAAATATGTATGTTATTGTGCGATGCACATATTTTTTCTCAAAAACGGTAAGTCTGGCGTGGTTTTGACCATAACAAGATTTGTAGAGGCATTCATTACGAACATTTTAAACCAAAAATCTTAATTCTAGGCCTACTAGTTTCCGAGAAAATGAAAATAAACCAAATTATGCCATACTTTTAGCTGAAAATATGTAAAAATATGTATGTTATTGTGCGATGCACATATTTTTTCTCAAAAACGGTAAGTCTGGCGTGGTTTTGACCATAACAAGATTTGTAGAGGCATTCATTACGAACATTTTAAACCAAAAATCTTAATTCTAGGCCTACTAGTTTCCGAGAAAATGAAAATAAACCAAATTATGCCATACTTTTAGCTGAAAATATGTATGTTATTGTGCGATGCACATATTTTTTCTCAAAAACGGTAAGTCTGGCGTGGTTTTGACCATAACAAGATTTGTAGAGGCATTCATTACGAACATTTTAAACCAAAAATCTTAATTCTAGGCCTACTAGTTTCCGAGAAAATGAAAATAAACCAAATTATGCCATACTTTTAGCTGAAAATATGTAAAAATATGTATGTTATTGTGCGATGCACATATTTTTTCTCAAAAACGGTAAGTCTGGCGTGGTTTTGACCATAAAAAGATTTGTAGAGGCATTCATTACGAACATCTTAAACCAAAAATCTTAATTCTAGGCCTACTAGTTTCCGAGAAAATGAAAATAAACCAAATTATGCCATACTTTTAGCTGAAAATATGTATGTTATTGTGCGATGCACATATTTTTTCTCAAAAACGGTAAGTCTGGCGTGGTTTTGACCATAACAAGATTTGTAGAGGCATTCATTACGAACATTTTAAACCAAAAATCTTAATTCTAGGCCTACTAGTTTCCGAGAAAATGAAAATAAACCAAATTATGCCATACTTTTAGCTGAAAATATGTAAAAATATGTATGTTATTGTGCGATGCACATATTTTTTCTCAAAAACGGTAAGTCTGGCGTGGTTTTGACCATAACAAGATTTGTAGAGGCATTCATTACGAACATTTTAAACTAAAAATCTTAATTCTAGGCCTACTAGTTTCCGAGAAAATGAAAATAAACCAAATTATGCCATACTTTTAGCTGAAAATATGTATGTTATTGTGCGATGCACATATTTTTTCTCAAAAACGGTAAGTCTGGCGTGGTTTTGACCATAACAAGATTTGTAGAGGCATTCATTACGAACATTTTAAACCAAAAATCTTAATTCTAGGCCTACTAGTTTCCGAGAAAATGAAAATAAACCAAATTATGCCATACTTTTAGCTGAAAATATGTATGTTATTGTGCGATGCACATATTTTTTCTCAAAAACGGTAAGTCTGGCGTGGTTTTGACCATAACAAGATTTGTAGAGGCATTCATTACGAACATTTTAAACCAAAAATCTTAATTCTAGGCCTACTAGTTTCCGAGAAAATGAAAATAAACCAAATTATGCCATACTTTTAGCTGAAAATATGTATGTTATTGTGCGATGCACATATTTTTTCTCAAAAACGGTAAGTCTGGCGTGGTTTTGACCATAACAAGATTTGTAGAGGCATTCATTACGAACATTTTAAACCAAAAATCTTAATTCTAGGCCTACTAGTTTCCGAGAAAATGAAAATAAACCAAATTATGCCATACTTTTAGCTGAAAATATGTATGTTATTGTGCGATGCACATATTTTTTCTCAAAAACGGTAAGTCTGGCGTGGTTTTGACCATAACAAGATTTGTAGAGGCATTCATTACGAACATTTTAAACTAAAAATCTTAATTCTAGGCCTACTAGTTTCCGAGAAAATGAAAATAAACCAAATTATGCCATACTTTTAGCTGAAAATATGTATGTTATTGTGCGATGCACATATTTTTTCTCAAAAACGGTAAGTCTGGCGTGGTTTTGACCATAACAAGATTTGTAGAGGCATTCATTACGAACATTTTAAACCAAAAATCTTAATTCTAGGCCTACTAGTTTCCGAGAAAATGAAAATAAACCAAATTATGCCATACTTTTAGCTGAAAATATGTATGTTATTGTGCGATGCACATATTTTTTCTCAAAAACGGTAAGTCTGGCGTGGTTTTGACCATAACAAGATTTGTAGAGGCATTCATTACGAACATTTTAAACCAAAAATCTTAATTCTAGGCCTACTAGTTTCCGAGAAAATGAAAATAAACCAAATTATGCCATACTTTTAGCTGAAAATATGTATGTTATTGTGCGATGCACATATTTTTTCTCAAAAACGGTAAGTCTGGCGTGGTTTTGACCATAACAAGATTTGTAGAGGCATTCATTACGAACATTTTAAACCAAAAATCTTAATTCTAGGCCTACTAGTTTCCGAGAAAATGAAAATAAACCAAATTATGCAATACTTTTAGCTGAAAATATGTAAAAATATGTATGTTATTGTGCGATGCACATATTTTTTCTCAAAAACGGTAAGTCTGGCGTGGTTTTGACCATAACAAGATTTGTAGAGGCATTCATTACGAACATTTTAAACCAAAAATCTTAATTCTAGGCCTACTAGTTTCCGAGAAAATGAAAATAAACCAAATTATGCCATACTTTTAGCTGAAAATATGTATGTTATTGTGCGATGCACATATTTTTTCTCAAAAACGGTAAGTCTGGCGTGGTTTTGACCATAACAAGATTTGTAGAGGCATTCATTACGAACATTTTAAACCAAAAATCTTAATTCTAGGCCTACTAGTTTCCGAGAAAATGAAAATAAACCAAATTATGCCATACTTTTAGCTGAAAATATGTATGTTATTGTGCGATGCACATATTTTTTCTCAAAAACGGTAAGTCTGGCGTGGTTTTGACCATAACAAGATTTGTAGAGGCATTCATTACGAACATTTTAAACCAAAAATCTTAATTCTAGGCCTACTAGTTTCCGAGAAAATGAAAATAAACCAAATTATGCAATACTTTTAGCTGAAAATATGTAAAAATATGTATGTTATTGTGCGATGCACATATTTTTTCTCAAAAACGGTAAGTCTGGCGTGGTTTTGACCATAACAAGATTTGTTGAGGCATTCATTACGAACATTTTAAACCAAAAATCTTAATTCTAGGCCTACTAGTTTCCGAGAAAATGAAAATAAACCAAATTATGCCATACTTTTAGCTGAAAATATGTATGTTATTGTGCGATGCACATATTTTTTCTCAAAAACGGTAAGTCTGGCGTGGTTTTGACCATAACAAGATTTGTAGAGGCATTCATTACGAACATTTTAAACCAAAAATCTTAATTCTAGGCCTACTAGTTTCCGAGAAAATGAAAATAAACCAAATTATGCCATACTTTTAGCTGAAAATATGTAAAAATATGTATGTTATTGTGCGATGCACATATTTTTTCTCAAAAACGGTAAGTCTGGCGTGGTTTTGACCATAACAAGATTTGTAGAGGCATTCATTACGAACATTTTAAACCAAAAATCTTTATTCTAGGCCTACTAGTTTCCGAGAAAATGAAAAAGAAACCAAATTATGCCATACTTTTAGCTGAAAATATGTAAAAATATGTATGTTATTGTGCGATGCACATATTTTTTCTCAAAAACGGTAAGTCTGGCGTGGTTTTGACCATAACAAGATTTGTAGAGGCATTCATTACGAACATTTTAAACCAAAAATCTTAATTCTAGGCCTACTAGTTTCCGAGAAAATGAAAATAAACCAAATTATGCCATACTTTTAGCTGAAAATATGTATGTTATTGTGCGATGCACATATTTTTTCTCAAAAACGGTAAGTCTGGCGTGGTTTTGACCATAACAAGATTTGTAGAGGCATTCATTACGAACATTTTAAACCAAAAATCTTAATTCTAGGCCTACTAGTTTCCGAGAAAATGAAAATAAACCAAATTATGCCATACTTTTAGCTGAAAATATGTATGTTATTGTGCGATGCACATATTTTTTCTCAAAAACGGTAAGTCTGGCGTGGTTTTGACCATAACAAGATTTGTAGAGGCATTCATTACGAACATTTTAAACCAAAAATCTTAATTCTAGGCCTACTAGTTTCCGAGAAAATGAAAATAAACCAAATTATGCCATACTTTTAGCTGAAAATATGTAAAAATATGTATGTTATTGTGCGATGCACATATTTTTTCTCAAAAACGGTAAGTCTGGCGTGGTTTTGACCATAACAAGATTTGTAGAGGCATTCATAACGAACATTTTAAACCAAAAATCTTAATTCTAGGCCTACTAGTTTCCGAGAAAATGAAAATAAACCAAATTATGCCATACTTTTAGCTGAAAATATGTATGTTATTGTGCGATGCACATATTTTTTCTCAAAAACGGTAAGTCTGGCGTGGTTTTGACCATAACAAGATTTGTAAAGGCTTTCATTACGAACATTTTAAACCAAAAATCTTAATTCTAGGCCTACTAGTTTCCGAGAAAATGAAAATAAACCAAATTATGCCATACTTTTAGCTGAAAATATGTAAAAATATGTATGTTATTGTGCGATGCACATATTTTTTCTCAAAAACGGTAAGTCTGGCGTGGTTTTGACCATAACAAGATTTGTAGAGGCATTCATTACGAACATTTTAAACCAAAAATCTTAATTCTAGGCCTACTAGTTTCCGAGAAAATGAAAATAAACCAAATTATGCCATACTTTTAGCTGAAAATATGTAAAAATATGTATGTTATTGTGCGATGCACATATTTTTTCTCAAAAACGGTAAGTCTGGCGTGGTTTTGACCATAACAAGATTTGTAGAGGCATTCATTACGAACATTTTAAACCAAAAATCTTAATTCTAGGCCTACTAGTTTCCGAGAAAATGAAAATAAACCAAATTATGCCATACTTTTAGCTGAAAATATGTATGTTATTGTGCGATGCACATATTTTTTCTCAAAAACGGTAAGTCTGGCGTGGTTTTGACCATAACAAGATTTGTAGAGGCATTCATTACGAACATTTTAAACCAAAAATCTTAATTCTAGGCCTACTAGTTTCCGAGAAAATGAAAATAAACCAAATTATGCCATACTTTTAGCTGAAAATATGTATGTTATTGTGCGATGCACATATTTTTTCTCAAAAACGGTAAGTCTGGCGTGGTTTTGACCATAACAAGATTTGTAGAGGCATTCATTACGAACATTTTAAACCAAAAATCTTAATTCTAGGCCTACTAGTTTCCGAGAAAATGAAAATAAACCAAATTATGCCATACTTTTAGCTGAAAATATGTAAAAATATGTATGTTATTGTGCGATGCACATATTTTTTCTCAAAAACGGTAAGTCTGGCGTGGTTTTGACCATAACAAGATTTGTAGAGGCATTCATTACGAACATTTTAAACCAAAAATCTTAATTCTAGGCCTACTAGTTTCCGAGAAAATGAAAATAAACCAAATTATGCCATACTTTTAGCTGAAAATATGTAAAAATATGTATGTTATTGTGCGATGCACATATTTTTTCTCAAAAACGGTAAGTCTGGCGTGGTTTTGACCATAACAAGATTTGTAGAGGCATTCATTACGAACATTTTAAACCAAAAATCTTAATTCTAGGCCTACTAGTTTCCGAGAAAATGAAAATAAACCAAATTATGCCATACTTTTAGCTGAAAATATGTAAAAATATGTATGTTATTGTGCGATGCACATATTTTTTCTCAAAAACGGTAAGTCTGGCGTGGTTTTGACCATAACAAGATTTGTAGAGGCATTCATTACGAACATTTTAAACCAAAAATCTTAATTCTAGGCCTACTAGTTTCCGAGAAAATGAAAATAAACCAAATTATGCCATACTTTTAGCTGAAAATATGTAAAAATATGTATGTTATTGTGCGATGCACATATTTTTTCTCAAAAACGGTAAGTCTGGCGTGGTTTTGACCATAACAAGATTTGTAGAGGCATTCATTACGAACATTTTAAACCAAAAATCTTAATTCTAGGCCTACTAGTTTCCGAGAAAATGAAAATAAACCAAATTATGCCATACTTTTAGCTGAAAATATGTAAAAATATGTATGTTATTGTGCGATGCACATATTTTTTCTCAAAAACGGTAAGTCTGGCGTGGTTTTGACCATAACAAGATTTGTAGAGGCATTCATTACGAACATTTTAAACCAAAAATCTTAATTCTAGGCCTACTAGTTTCCGAGAAAATGAAAATAAACCAAATTATGCCATACTTTTAGCTGAAAATATGTATGTTATTGTGCGATGCACATATTTTTTCTCAAAAACGGTAAGTCTGGCGTGGTTTTGACCATAACAAGATTTGTAGAGGCATTCATTACGAACATTTTAAACCAAAAATCTTAATTCTAGGCCTACTAGTTTCCGAGAAAATGAAAATAAACCAAATTATGCCATACTTTTAGCTGAAAATATGTATGTTATTGTGCGATGCACATATTTTTTCTCAAAAACGGTAAGTCTGGCGTGGTTTTGACCATAACAAGATTTGTAGAGGCATTCATTACGAACATTTTAAACCAAAAATCTTAATTCTAGGCCTACTAGTTTCCGAGAAAATGAAAATAAACCAAATTATGCCATACTTTTAGCTGAAAATATGTATGTTATTGTGCGATGCACATATTTTTTCTCAAAAACGGTAAGTCTGGCGTGGTTTTGACCATAACAAGATTTGTAGAGGCATTCATTACGAACATTTTAAAACAAAAATCTTAATTCTAGGCCTACTAGTTTCCGAGAAAATGAAAATAAACCAAATTATGCCATACTTTTAGCTGAAAATATGTAAAAATATGTATGTTATTGTGCGATGCACATATTTTTTCTCAAAAACGGTAAGTCTGGCGTGGTTTTGACCATAACAAGATTTGTAGAGGCATTCATTACGAACATTTTAAACCAAAAATCTTAATTCTAGGCCTACTAGTTTCCGAGAAAATGAAAATAAACCAAATTATGCCATACTTTTAGCTGAAAATATGTATGTTATTGTGCGATGCACATATTTTTTCTCAAAAACGGTAAGTCTGGCGTGGTTTTGACCATAACAAGATTTGTAGAGGCATTCATTACGAACATTTTAAACCAAAAATCTTAATTCTAGGCCTACTAGTTTCCGAGAAAATGAAAATAAACCAAATTATGCCATACTTTTAGCTGAAAATATGTAAAAATATGTATGTTATTGTGCGATGCACATATTTTTTCTCAAAAACGGTAAGTCTGGCGTGGTTTTGACCATAACAAGATTTGTAGAGGCATTCATTACGAACATTTTAAACCAAAAATCTTAATTCTAGGCCTACTAGTTTCCGAGAAAATGAAAATAAACCAAATTATGCCATACTTTTAGCTGAAAATATGTAAAAATATGTATGTTATTGTGCGATGCACATATTTTTTCTCAAAAACGGTAAGTCTGGCGTGGTTTTGACCATAACAAGATTTGTAGAGGCATTCATTACGAACATTTTAAACCAAAAATCTTAATTCTAGGCCTACTAGTTTCCGAGAAAATGAAAATAAACCAAATTATGCCATACTTTTAGCTGAAAATATGTAAAAATATGTATGTTATTGTGCGATGCACATATTTTTTCTCAAAAACGGTAAGTCTGGCGTGGTTTTGACCATAACAAGATTTGTAGAGGCATTCATTACGAACATTTTAAACCAAAAATCTTAATTCTAGGCCTACTAGTTTCCGAGAAAATGAAAATAAACCAAATTATGCCATACTTTTAGCTGAAAATATGTAAAAATATGTATGTTATTGTGCGATGCACATATTTTTTCTCAAAAACGGTAAGTCTGGCGTGGTTTTGACCATAACAAGATTTGTAGAGGCATTCATTACGAACATTTTAAACCAAAAATCTTAATTCTAGGCCTACTAGTTTCCGAGAAAATGAAAATAAACCAAATTATGCCATACTTTTAGCTGAAAATATGTAAAAATATGTATGTTATTGTGCGATGCACATATTTTTTCTCAAAAACGGTAAGTCTGGCGTGGTTTTGACCACAACAAGATTTGTAGAGGCATTCATTACGAACATTTTAAGCCAAAAATCTTAATTCCAGGCCTACTAGTTTCCGAGAAAATTAAAATAAACCAAATTATGCCATACTTTTAGCTGAAAATATGTAAAAATATGTATGTTATTGTGCGATGCACATATTTTTTCTCAAAAACGGTAAGTCTGGCGTGGTTTTGACCATAACAAGATTTGTAGAGGCATTCATTACGAACATTTTAAACCAAAAATCTTAATTCTAGGCCTACTAGTTTCCGAGAAAATGAAAATAAACCAAATTATGCCATACTTTTAGCTGAAAATATGTAAAAATATGTATGTTATTGTGCGATGCACATATTTTTTCTCAAAAACGGTAAGTCTGGCGTGGTTTTGACCATAACAAGATTTGTAGAGGCATTCATTACGAACATTTTAAACCAAAAATCTTAATTCTAGGCCTACTAGTTTCCGAGAAAATGAAAATAAACCAAATTATGCCATACTTTTAGCTGAAAATATGTATGTTATTGTGCGATGCACATATTTTTTCTCAAAAACGGTAAGTCTGGCGTGGTTTTGACCATAACAAGATTTGTAGAGGCATTCATTACGAACATTTTAAACCAAAAATCTTAATTCTAGGCCTACTAGTTTCCGAGAAAATGAAAATAAACCAAATTATGCCATACTTTTAGCTGAAAATATGTATGTTATTGTGCGATGCACATATTTTTTCTCAAAAACGGTAAGTCTGGCGTGGTTTTGACCATAACAAGATTTGTAGAGGCATTCATTACGAACATTTTAAACCAAAAATCTTAATTCTAGGCCTACTAGTTTCCGAGAAAATGAAAATAAACCAAATTATGCCATACTTTTAGCTGAAAATATGTAAAAATATGTATGTTATTGTGCGATGCACATATTTTTTCTCAAAAACGGTAAGTCTGGCGTGGTTTTGACCATAACAAGATTTGTAGAGGCATTCATTACGAACATTTTAAACCAAAAATCTTAATTCTAGGCCTACTAGTTTCCGAGAAAATGAAAATAAACCAAATTATGCCATACTTTTAGCTGAAAATATGTATGTTATTGTGCGATGCACATATTTTTTCTCAAAAACGGTAAGTCTGGCGTGGTTTTGACCATAACAAGATTTGTAGAGGCATTCATTACGAACATTTTAAACCAAAAATCTTAATTCTAGGCCTACTAGTTTCCGAGAAAATGAAAATAAACCAAATTATGCCATACTTTTAGCTGAAAATATGTATGTTATTGTGCGATGCACATATTTTTTCTCAAAAACGGTAAGTCTGGCGTGGTTTTGACCATAACAAGATTTGTAGAGGCATTCATTACGAACATTTTAAACCAAAAATCTTAATTCTAGGCCTACTAGTTTCCGAGAAAATGAAAATAAACCAAATTATGCCATACTTTTAGCTGAAAATATGTAAAAATATGTATGTTATTGTGCGATGCACATATTTTTTCTCAAAAACGGTAAGTCTGGCGTGGTTTTGACCATAACAAGATTTGTAGAGGCATTCATTACGAACATTTTAAACCAAAAATCTTTATTCTAGGCCTACTAGTTTCCGAGAAAATGAAAATAAACCAAATTATGCCATACTTTTAGCTGAAAATATGTATGTTATTGTGCGATGCACATATTTTTTCTCAAAAACGGTAAGTCTGGCGTGGTTTTGACCATAACAAGATTTGTAGAGGCATTCATTACGAACATTTTAAACCAAAAATCTTAATTCTAGGCCTACTAGTTTCCGAGAAAATGAAAATAAACCAAATTATGCCATACTTTTAGCTGAAAATATGTATGTTATTGTGCGATGCACATATTTTTTCTCAAAAACGGTAAGTCTGGCGTGGTTTTGACCATAACAAGATTTGTAGAGGCATTCATTACGAACATTCTAAACTAAAAATCTTAATTCTAGGCCTACTAGTTTCCGAGAAAATGAAAATAAACCAAATTATGCCATACTTTTAGCTGAAAATATGTATGTTATTGTGCGATGCACATATTTTTTCTCAAAAACGGTAAGTCTGGCGTGGTTTTGACCATAACAAGATTTGTAGAGGCATTCATTACGAACATTTTAAACCAAAAATCTTAATTCTAGGCCTACTAGTTTCCGAGAAAATGAAAATAAACCAAATTATGCCATACTTTTAGCTGAAAATATGTAAAAATATGTATGTTATTGTGCGATGCACATATTTTTTCTCAAAAACGGTAAGTCTGGCGTGGTTTTGACCATAACAAGATTTGTAGAGGCATTCATTACGAACATTTTAAACCAAAAATCTTTATTCTAGGCCTACTAGTTTCCGAGAAAATGAAAATAAACCAAATTATGCCATACTTTTAGCTGAAAATATGTATGTTATTGTGCGATGCACATATTTTTTCTCAAAAACGGTAAGTCTGGCGTGGTTTTGACCATAACAAGATTTGTAGAGGCATTCATTACGAACATTTTAAACCAAAAATCTTAATTCTAGGCCTACTAGTTTCCGAGAAAATGAAAATAAACCAAATTATGCCATACTTTTAGCTGAAAATATGTATGTTATTGTGCGATGCACATATTTTTTCTCAAAAACGGTAAGTCTGGCGTGGTTTTGACCATAACAAGATTTGTAGAGGCATTCATTACGAACATTTTAAACTAAAAATCTTAATTCTAGGCCTACTAGTTTCCGAGAAAATGAAAATAAACCAAATTATGCCATACTTTTAGCTGAAAATATGTATGTTATTGTGCGATGCACATATTTTTTCTCAAAAACGGTAAGTCTGGCGTGGTTTTGACCATAACAAGATTTGTAGAGGCATTCATTACGAACATTTTAAACCAAAAATCTTAATTCTAGACCTACTAGTTTCCGAGAAAATGAAAATAAACCAAATTATGCCATACTTTTAGCTGAAAATATGTATGTTATTGTGCGATGCACATATTTTTTCTCAAAAACGGTAAGTCTGGCGTGGTTTTGACCATAACAAGATTTGTAGAGGCATTCATTACGAACATTTTAAACCAAAAATCTTAATTCTAGGCCTACTAGTTTCCGAGAAAATGAAAATAAACCAAATTATGCCATACTTTTAGCTGAAAATATGTAAAAATATGTATGTTATTGTGCGATGCACATATTTTTTCTCAAAAACGGTAAGTCTGGCGTGGTTTTGACCATAACAAGATTTGTAGAGGCATTCATTACGAACATTTTAAACTAAAAATCTTAATTCTAGGCCTACTAGTTTCCGAGAAAATGAAAATAAACCAAATTATGCCATACTTTTAGCTGAAAATATGTATGTTATTGTGCGATGCACATATTTTTTCTCAAAAACGGTAAGTCTGGCGTGGTTTTGACCATAACAAGATTTGTAGAGGCATTCATTACGAACATTTTAAACCAAAAATCTTAATTCTAGGCCTACTAGTTTCCGAGAAAATGAAAATAAACCAAATTATGCCATACTTTTAGCTGAAAATATGTATGTTATTGTGCGATGCACATATTTTTTCTCAAAAACGGTAAGTCTGGCGTGGTTTTGACCATAACAAGATTTGTAGAGGCATTCATTACGAACATTTTAAACCAAAAATCTTAATTCTAGGCCTACTAGTTTCCGAGAAAATGAAAATAAACCAAATTATGCCATACTTTTAGCTGAAAATATGTAAAAATATGTATGTTATTGTGCGATGCACATATTTTTTCTCAAAAACGGTAAGTCTGGCGTGGTTTTGACCATAACAAGATTTGTAGAGGCATTCATTACGAACATTTTAAACCAAAAATCTTAATTCTAGGCCTACTAGTTTCCGAGAAAATGAAAATAAACCAAATTATGCCATACTTTTAGCTGAAAATATGTAAAAATATGTATGTTATTGTGCGATGCACATATTTTTTCTCAAAAACGGTAAGTCTGGCGTGGTTTTGACCATAACAAGATTTGTAGAGGCATTCATTACGAACATTTTAAACCAAAAATCTTAATTCTAGGCCTACTAGTTTCCGAGAAAATGAAAATAAACCAAATTATGCCATACTTTTAGCTGAAAATATGTATGTTATTGTGCGATGCACATATTTTTTCTCAAAAACGGTAAGTCTGGCGTGGTTTTGACCATAACAAGATTTGTAGAGGCATTCATTACGAACATTTTAAACCAAAAATCTTAATTCTAGGCCTACTAGTTTCCGAGAAAATGAAAATAAACCAAATTATGCCATACTTTTAGCTGAAAATATGTAAAAATATGTATGTTATTGTGCGATGCACATATTTTTTCTCAAAAACGGTAAGTCTGGCGTGGTTTTGACCATAACAAGATTTGTAGAGGCATTCATTACGAACATTTTAAACCAAAAATCTTAATTCTAGGCCTACTAGTTTCCGAGAAAATGAAAATAAACCAAATTATGCCATACTTTTAGCTGAAAATATGTATGTTATTGTGCGATGCACATATTTTTTCTCAAAAACGGTAAGTCTGGCGTGGTTTTGACCATAACAAGATTTGTAGAGGCATTCATTACGAACATTTTAAACCAAAAATCTTAATTCTAGGCCTACTAGTTTCCGAGAAAATGAAAATAAACCAAATTATGCCATACTTTTAGCTGAAAATATGTATGTTATTGTGCGATGCACATATTTTTTCTCAAAAACGGTAAGTCTGGCGTGGTTTTGACCATAACAAGATTTGTAGAGGCATTCATTACGAACATTTTAAACTAAAAATCTTAATTCTAGGCCTACTAGTTTCCGAGAAAATGAAAATAAACCAAATTATGCAATACTTTTAGCTGAAAATATGTAAAAATATGTATGTTATTGTGCGATGCACATATTTTTTCTCAAAAATGGTAAGTCTGGCGTGGTTTTGACCATAACAAGATTTGTAGACGCATTCATTACGAACATTTTAAACCAAAAATCTTAATTCTAGGCCTACTAGTTTCCGAGAAAATGAAAATAAACCAAATTATGCCATACTTTTAGCTGAAAATATGTAAAAATATGTATGTTATTGTGCGATGCACATATTTTTTCTCAAAAACGGTAAGTCTGGCGTGGTTTTGACCATAACAAGATTTGTAGAGGCATTCATTACGAACATTTTAAACCAAAAATCTTAATTCTAGGCCTACTAGTTTCCGAGAAAATGAAAATAAACCAAATTATGCAATACTTTTAGCTGAAAATATGTATGTTATTGTGCGATGCACATATTTTTTCTCAAAAACGGTAAGTCTGGCGTGGTTTTGACCATAACAAGATTTGTAGAGGCATTCATTCCGAACATTTTAAACCAAAAATCTTTATTCTAGGCCTACTAGTTTCCGAGAAAATGAAAATAAACCAAATTATGCCATACTTTTAGCTGAAAATATGTATGTTATTGTGCGATGCACATATTTTTTCTCAAAAACGGTAAGTCTGGCGTGGTTTTGACCATAACAAGATTTGTAGAGGCATTCATTACGAACATTTTAAACCAAAAATCTTAATTCTAGGCCTACTAGTTTCCGAGAAAATGAAAATAAACCAAATTATGCCATACTTTTAGCTGAAAATATGTATGTTATTGTGCGATGCACATATTTTTTCTCAAAAACGGTAAGTCTGGCGTGGTTTTGACCATAACAAGATTTGTAGAGGCATTCATTACGAACATTTTAAACCAAAAATCTTAATTCTAGGCCTACTAGTTTCCGAGAAAATGAAAATAAACCAAATTATGCCATACTTTTAGCTGAAAATATGTATGTTATTGTGCGATGCACATATTTTTTCTCAAAAACGGTAAGTCTGGCGTGGTTTTGACCATAACAAGATTTGTAGAGGCATTCATTACGAACATTTTAAACCAAAAATCTTAATTCTAGGCCTACTAGTTTCCGAGAAAATTAAAATAAACCAAATTATGCCATACTTTTAGCTGAAAATATGTATGTTATTGTGCGATGCACATATTTTTTCTCAAAAACGGTAAGTCTGGCGTGGTTTTGACCATAACAAGATTTGTAGAGGCATTCATTACGAACATTTTAAACCAAAAATCTTAATTCTAGGCCTACTAGTTTCCGAGAAAATGAAAATAAACCAAATTATGCCATACTTTTAGCTGAAAATATGTATGTTATTGTGCGATGCACATATTTTTTCTCAAAAACGGTAAGTCTGGCGTGGTTTTGACCATAACAAGATTTGTAGAGGCATTCATTACGAACATTTTAAACCAAAAATCTTTATTCTAGGCCTACTAGTTTCCGAGAAAATGAAAATAAACCAAATTATGCCATACTTTTAGCTGAAAATATGTATGTTATTGTGCGATGCACATATTTTTTCTCAAAAACGGTAAGTCTGGCGTGGTTTTGACCATAACAAGATTTGTAGAGGCATTCATTACGAACATTTTAAACTAAAAATCTTAATTCTAGGCCTACTAGTTTCCGAGAAAATGAAAATAAACCAAATTATGCAATACTTTTAGCTGAAAATATGTAAAAATATGTATGTTATTGTGCGATGCACATATTTTTTCTCAAAAATGGTAAGTCTGGCGTGGTTTTGACCATAACAAGATTTGTAGACGCATTCATTACGAACATTTTAAACCAAAAATCTTAATTCTAGGCCTACTAGTTTCCGAGAAAATGAAAATAAACCAAATTATGCCATACTTTTAGCTGAAAATATGTAAAAATATGTATGTTATTGTGCGATGCACATATTTTTTCTCAAAAACGGTAAGTCTGGCGTGGTTTTGACCATAACAAGATTTGTAGAGGCATTCATTACGAACATTTTAAACCAAAAATCTTAATTCTAGGCCTACTAGTTTCCGAGAAAATGAAAATAAACCAAATTATGCAATACTTTTAGCTGAAAATATGTATGTTATTGTGCGATGCACATATTTTTTCTCAAAAACGGTAAGTCTGGCGTGGTTTTGACCATAACAAGATTTGTAGAGGCATTCATTCCGAACATTTTAAACCAAAAATCTTTATTCTAGGCCTACTAGTTTCCGAGAAAATGAAAATAAACCAAATTATGCCATACTTTTAGCTGAAAATATGTATGTTATTGTGCGATGCACATATTTTTTCTCAAAAACGGTAAGTCTGGCGTGGTTTTGACCATAACAAGATTTGTAGAGGCATTCATTACGAACATTTTAAACCAAAAATCTTAATTCTAGGCCTACTAGTTTCCGAGAAAATGAAAATAAACCAAATTATGCCATACTTTTAGCTGAAAATATGTATGTTATTGTGCGATGCACATATTTTTTCTCAAAAACGGTAAGTCTGGCGTGGTTTTGACCATAACAAGATTTGTAGAGGCATTCATTACGAACATTTTAAACCAAAAATCTTAATTCTAGGCCTACTAGTTTCCGAGAAAATGAAAATAAACCAAATTATGCCATACTTTTAGCTGAAAATATGTATGTTATTGTGCGATGCACATATTTTTTCTCAAAAACGGTAAGTCTGGCGTGGTTTTGACCATAACAAGATTTGTAGAGGCATTCATTACGAACATTTTAAACCAAAAATCTTAATTCTAGGCCTACTAGTTTCCGAGAAAATTAAAATAAACCAAATTATGCCATACTTTTAGCTGAAAATATGTATGTTATTGTGCGATGCACATATTTTTTCTCAAAAACGGTAAGTCTGGCGTGGTTTTGACCATAACAAGATTTGTAGAGGCATTCATTACGAACATTTTAAACCAAAAATCTTTATTCTAGGCCTACTAGTTTCCGAGAAAATGAAAATAAACCAAATTATGCCATACTTTTAGCTGAAAATATGTATGTTATTGTGCGATGCACATATTTTTTCTCAAAAACGGTAAGTCTGGCGTGGTTTTGACCATAACAAGATTTGTAGAGGCATTCATTACGAACATTTTAAACCAAAAATCTTTATTCTAGGCCTACTAGTTTCCGAGAAAATGAAAATAAACCAAATTATGCCATACTTTTAGCTGAAAATATGTATGTTATTGTGCGATGCACATATTTTTTCTCAAAAACGGTAAGTCTGGCGTGGTTTTGACCATAACAAGATTTGTAGAGGCATTCATTACGAACATTTTAAACCAAAAATCTTTATTCTAGGCCTACTAGTTTCCGAGAAAATGAAAATAAACCAAATTATGCCATACTTTTAGCTGAAAATATGTATGTTATTGTGCGATGCACATATTTTTTCTCAAAAACGGTAAGTCTGGCGTGGTTTTGACCATAACAAGATTTGTAGAGGCATTCATTACGAACATTTTAAACCAAAAATCTTAATTCTAGGCCTACTAGTTTCCGAGAAAATGAAAATAAACCAAATTATGCCATACTTTTAGCTGAAAATATGTATGTTATTGTGCGATGCACATATTTTTTCTCAAAAACGGTAAGTCTGGCGTGGTTTTGACCATAACAAGATTTGTAGAGGCATTCATTACGAACATTTTAAACCAAAAATCTTAATTCTAGGCCTACTAGTTTCCGAGAAAATGAAAATAAACCAAATTATGCCATACTTTTAGCTGAAAATATGTATGTTATTGTGCGATGCACATATTTTTTCTCAAAAACGGTAAGTCTGGCGTGGTTTTGACCATAACAAGATTTGTAGAGGCATTCATTACGAACATTTTAAACCAAAAATCTTAATTCTAGGCCTACTAGTTTCCGAGAAAATGAAAATAAACCAAATTATGCCATACTTTTAGCTGAAAATATGTATGTTATTGTGCGATGCACATATTTTTTCTCAAAAACGGTAAGTCTGGCGTGGTTTTGACCATAACAAGATTTGTAGAGGCATTCATTACGAACATTTTAAACAAAAAACTTTATTCTAGGCCTACTAGTTTCCGAGAAAATGAAAATAAACCAAATTATGCCATACTTTTAGCTGAAAATATGTAAAAATATGTATGTTATTGTGCGATGCACATATTTTTTCTCAAAAACGGTAAGTCTGGCGTGGTTTTGACCATAACAAGATTTGTAGAGGCATTCATTACGAACATTTTAAACCAAAAATCTTAATTCTAGGCCTACTAGTTTCCGAGAAAATGAAAATAAACCAAATTATGCCATACTTTTAGCTGAAAATATGTATGTTATTGTGCGATGCACATATTTTTTCTCAAAAACGGTAAGTCTGGCGTGGTTTTGACCATAACAAGATTTGTAGAGGCATTCATTACGAACATTTTAAACCAAAAATCTTAATTCTAGGCCTACTAGTTTCCGAGAAAATGAAAATAAACCAAATTATGCCATACTTTTAGCTGAAAATATGTAAAAATATGTATGTTATTGTGCGATGCACATATTTTTTCTCAAAAACGGTAAGTCTGGCGTGGTTTTGACCATAACAAGATTTGTAGAGGCATTCATTACGAACATTTTAAACCAAAAATCTTAATTCTAGGCCTACTAGTTTCCGAGAAAATGAAAATAAACCAAATTATGCCATACTTTTAGCTGAAAATATGTAAAAATATGTATGTTATTGTGCGATGCACATATTTTTTCTCAAAAACGGTAAGTCTGGCGTGGTTTTGACCATAACAAGATTTGTAGAGGCATTCATTACGAACATTTTAAACCAAAAATCTTAATTCTAGGCCTACTAGTTTCCGAGAAAATGAAAATAAACCAAATTATGCCATACTTTTAGCTGAAAATATGTATGTTATTGTGCGATGCACATATTTTTTCTCAAAAACGGTAAGTCTGGCGTGGTTTTGACCATAACAAGATTTGTAGAGGCATTCATTACGAACATTTTAAACCAAAAATCTTAATTCTAGGCCTACTAGTTTCCGAGAAAATGAAAATAAACCAAATTATGCCATACTTTTAGCTGAAAATATGTAAAAATATGTATGTTATTGTGCGATGCACATATTTTTTCTCAAAAACGGTAAGTCTGGCGTGGTTTTGACCATAACAAGATTTGTAGAGGCATTCATTACGAACATTTTAAACCAAAAATCTTAATTCTAGGCCTACTAGTTTCCGAGAAAATGAAAATAAACCAAATTATGCCATACTTTTAGCTGAAAATATGTATGTTATTGTGCGATGCACATATTTTTTCTCAAAAACGGTAAGTCTGGCGTGGTTTTGACCATAACAAGATTTGTAGAGGCATTCATTACGAACATTTTAAACCAAAAATCTTAATTCTAGGCCTACTAGTTTCCGAGAAAATGAAAATAAACCAAATTATGCCATACTTTTAGCTGAAAATATGTATGTTATTGTGCGATGCACATATTTTTTCTCAAAAACGGTAAGTCTGGCGTGGTTTTGACCATAACAAGATTTGTAGAGGCATTCATTACGAACATTTTAAACCAAAAATCTTAATTCTAGGCCTACTAGTTTCCGAGAAAATGAAAATAAACCAAATTATGCCATACTTTTAGCTGAAAATATGTATGTTATTGTGCGATGCACATATTTTTTCTCAAAAACGGTAAGTCTGGCGTGGTTTTGACCATAACAAGATTTGTAGAGGCATTCATTACGAACATTTTAAACCAAAAATCTTAATTCTAGGCCTACTAGTTTCCGAGAAAATGAAAATAAACCAAATTATGCCATACTTTTAGCTGAAAATATGTATGTTATTGTGCGATGCACATATTTTTTCTCAAAAACGGTAAGTCTGGCGTGGTTTTGACCATAACAAGATTTGTAGAGGCATTCATTACGAACATTTTAAACCAAAAATCTTAATTCTAGGCCTACTAGTTTCCGAGAAAATGAAAATAAACCAAATTATGCCATACTTTTAGCTGAAAATATGTATGTTATTGTGCGATGCACATATTTTTTCTCAAAAACGGTAAGTCTGGCGTGGTTTTGACCATAACAAGATTTGTAGAGGCATTCATTACGAACATTTTAAACTAAAAATCTTAATTCTAGGCCTACTAGTTTCCGAGAAAATGAAAATAAACCAAATTATGCCATACTTTTAGCTGAAAATATGTATGTTATTGTGCGATGCACATATTTTTTCTCAAAAACGGTAAGTCTGGCGTGGTTTTGACCATAACAAGATTTGTAGAGGCATTCATTACGAACATTTTAAACCAAAAATCTTAATTCTAGGCCTACTAGTTTCCGAGAAAATGAAAATAAACCAAATTATGCCATACTTTTAGCTGAAAATATGTATGTTATTGTGCGATGCACATATTTTTTCTCAAAAACGGTAAGTCTGGCGTGGTTTTGACCATAACAAGATTTGTAGAGGCATTCATTACGAACATTTTAAACCAAAAAATCTTAATTCTAGGCCTACTAGTTTCCGAGAAAATGAAAATAAACCAAATTATGCCATACTTTTAGCTGAAAATATGTATGTTATTGTGCGATGCACATATTTTTTCTCAAAAACGGTAAGTCTGGCGTGGTTTTGACCATAACAAGATTTGTAGAGGCATTCATTACGAACATTTTAAACCAAAAATCTTTATTCTAGGCCTACTAGTTTCCGAGAAAATGAAAATAAACCAAATTATGCCATACTTTTAGCTGAAAATATGTAAAAATATGTATGTTATTGTGCGATGCACATATTTTTTCTCAAAAACGGTAAGTCTGGCGTGGTTTTGACCATAACAAGATTTGTAGAGGCATTCACTACGAACATTTTAAACCAAAAATCTTAATTCTAGGCCTACTAGTTTCCGAGAAAATGAAAATAAACCAAATTATGCCATACTTTTAGCTGAAAATATGTATGTTATTGTGCGATGCACATATTTTTTCTCAAAAACGGTAAGTCTGGCGTGGTTTTGACCATAACAAGATTTGTAGAGGCATTCATTACGAACATTTTAAACCAAAAATCTTTATTCTAGGCCTACTAGTTTCCGAGAAAATGAAAATAAACCAAATTATGCCATACTTTTAGCTGAAAATATGTATGTTATTGTGCGATGCACATATTTTTTCTCAAAAACGGTAAGTCTGGCGTGGTTTTGACCATAACAAGATTTGTAGAGGCATTCATTACGAACATTTTAAACCAAAAATCTTAATTCTAGGCCTACTAGTTTCCGAGAAAATGAAAATAAACCAAATTATGCCATACTTTTAGCTGAAAATATGTAAAAATATGTATGTTATTGTGCGATGCACATATTTTTTCTCAAAAACGGTAAGTCTGGCGTGGTTTTGACCATAACAAGATTTGTAGAGGCATTCATTATGAACATTTTAAACCAAAAATCTTAATTCTAGGCCTACTAGTTTCCGAGAAAATGAAAATAAACCAAATTATGCCATACTTTTAGCTGAAAATATGTAAAAATATGTATGTATTGTGCGATGCACATATTTTTTCTCAAAAACGGTAAGTCTGGCGTGGTTTTGACCATAACAAGATTTGTAGAGGCATTCATTACGAACATTTTAAACCAAAAATCTTAATTCTAGGCCTACTAGTTTCCGAGAAAATGAAAATAAACCAAATTATGCCATACTTTTAGCTGAAAATATGTATGTTATTGTGCGATGCACATATTTTTTCTCAAAAACGGTAAGTCTGGCGTGGTTTTGACCATAACAAGATTTGTAGAGGCATTCATTACGAACATTTTAAACCAAAAATCTTAATTCTAGGCCTACTAGTTTCCGAGAAAATGAAAATAAACCAAATTATGCCATACTTTTAGCTGAAAATATGTATGTTATTGTGCGATGCACATATTTTTTCTCAAAAACGGTAAGTCTGGCGTGGTTTTGACCATAACAAGATTTGTAGAGGCATTCATTACGAACATTTTAAACCAAAAATCTTAATCCTAGGCCTACTAGTTTCCGAGAAAATGAAAATAAACCAAATTATGCCATACTTTTAGCTGAAAATATGTAAAAATATGTATGTTATTGTGCGATGCACATATTTTTTCTCAAAAACGGTAAGTCTGGCGTGGTTTTGACCATAACAAGATTTGTAGAGGCATTCATTACGAACATTTTAAACCAAAAATCTTAATTCTAGGCCTACTAGTTTCCGAGAAAATGAAAATAAACCAAATTATGCCATACTTTTAGCTGAAAATATGTATGTTATTGTGCGATGCACATATTTTTTCTCAAAAACGGTAAGTCTGGCGTGGTTTTGACCATAACAAGATTTGTAGAGGCATTCATTACGAACATTTTAAACCAAAAATCTTTATTCTAGGCCTACTAGTTTCCGAGAAAATGAAAATAAACCAAATTATGCCATACTTTTAGCTGAAAATATGTATGTTATTGTGCGATGCACATATTTTTTCTCAAAAACGGTAAGTCTGGCGTGGTTTTGACCATAACAAGATTTGTAGAGGCATTCATTACGAACATTTTAAACCAAAAATCTTTATTCTAGGCCTACTAGTTTCCGAGAAAATGAAAATAAACCAAATTATGCCATACTTTTAGCTGAAAATATGTAAAAATATGTATGTTATTGTGCGATGCACATATTTTTTCTCAAAAACGGTAAGTCTGCCGTGGTTTTGACCATAACAAGATTTGTAGAGGCATTCATTACGAACATTTTAAACCAAAAATCTTAATTCTAGGCCTACTAGTTTCCGAGAAAATGAAAATAAACCAAATTATGCCATACTTTTAGCTGAAAATATGTAAAAATATGTATGTTATTGTGCGATGCACATATTTTTTCTCAAAAACGGTAAGTCTGGCGTGGTTTTGACCATAACAAGATTTGTAGAGGCATTCATTACGAACATTTTAAACCAAAAATCTTAATTCTAGGCCTACTAGTTTCCGAGAAAATGAAAATAAACCAAATTATGCCATACTTTTAGCTGAAAATATGTATGTTATTGTGCGATGCACATATTTTTTCTCAAAAACGGTAAGTCTGGCGTGGTTTTGACCATAACAAGATTTGTAGAGGCATTCATTACGAACATTTTAAACCAAAAATCTTAATTCTAGGCCTACTAGTTTCCGAGAAAATGAAAATAAACCAAATTATGCCATACTTTTAGCTGAAAATATGTATGTTATTGTGCGATGCACATATTTTTTCTCAAAAACGGTAAGTCTGGCGTGGTTTTGACCATAACAAGATTTGTAGAGGCATTCATTACGAACATTTTAAACCAAAAATCTTAATTCTAGGCCTACTAGTTTCCGAGAAAATGAAAATAAACCAAATTATGCCATACTTTTAGCTGAAAATATGTATGTTATTGTGCGATGCACATATTTTTTCTCAAAAACGGTAAGTCTGGCGTGGTTTTGACCATAACAAGATTTGTAGAGGCATTCATTACGAACATTTTAAACCAAAAATCTTTATTCTAGGCCTACTAGTTTCCGAGAAAATGAAAATAAACCAAATTATGCCATACTTTTAGCTGAAAATATGTAAAAATATGTATGTTATTGTGCGATGCACATATTTTTTCTCAAAAACGGTAAGTCTGGCGTGGTTTTGACCATAACAAGATTTGTAGAGGCATTCATTACGAACATTTTAAACCAAAAATCTTAATTCTAGGCCTACTAGTTTCCGAGAAAATGAAAATAAACCAAATTATGCCATACTTTTAGCTGAAAATATGTAAAAATATGTATGTTATTGTGCGATGCACATATTTTTTCTCAAAAACGGTAAGTCTGGCGTGGTTTTGACCATAACAAGATTTGTAGAGGCATTCATTACGAACATTTTAAACCAAAAATCTTAATTCTAGGCCTACTAGTTTCCGAGAAAATGAAAATAAACCAAATTATGCAATACTTTTAGCTGAAAATATGTAAAAATATGTATGTTATTGTGCGATGCACATATTTTTTCTCAAAAACGGTAAGTCTGGCGTGGTTTTGACCATAACAAGATTTGTAGAGGCATTCATTACGAACATTTTAAACCAAAAATCTTAATTCTAGGCCTACTAGTTTCCGAGAAAATGAAAATAAACCAAATTATGCCATACTTTTAGCTGAAAATATGTATGTTATTGTGCGATGCACATATTTTTTCTCCAAAACGGTAAGTCTGGCGTGGTTTTGACCATAACAAGATTTGTAGAGGCATTCATTACGAACATTTTAAACCAAAAATCTTAATTCTAGGCCTACTAGTTTCCGAGAAAATGAAAATAAACCAAATTATGCAATACTTTTAGCTGAAAATATGTAAAAATATGTATGTTATTGTGCGATGCACATATTTTTTCTCAAAAACGGTAAGTCTGGCGTGGTTTTGACCATAACAAGATTTGTAGAGGCATTCATTACGAACATTTTAAACCAAAAATCTTAATTCTAGGCCTACTAGTTTCCGAGAAAATGAAAATAAACCAAATTATGCAATACTTTTAGCTGAAAATATGTAAAAATATGTATGTTATTGTGCGATGCACATATTTTTTCTCAAAAACGGTAAGTCTGGCGTGGTTTTGACCATAACAAGATTTGTAGAGGCATTCATTACGAACATTTTAAACCAAAAATCTTAATTCTAGGCCTACTAGTTTCCGAGAAAATGAAAATAAACCAAATTATGCCATACTTTTAGCTGAAAATATGTATGTTATTGTGCGATGCACATATTTTTTCTCAAAAACGGTAAGTCTGGCGTGGTTTTGACCATAACAAGATTTGTAGAGGCATTCATTACGAACATTTTAAACCAAAAATCTTAATTCTAGGCCTACTAGTTTCCGAGAAAATGAAAATAAACCAAATTATGCCATACTTTTAGCTGAAAATATGTAAAAATATGTATGTTATTGTGCGATGCACATATTTTTTCTCAAAAACGGTAAGTCTGGCGTGGTTTTGACCATAACAAGATTTGTAGAGGCATTCATTACGAACATTTTAAACCAAAAATCTTAATTCTAGGCCTACTAGTTTCCGAGAAAATGAAAATAAACCAAATTATGCCATACTTTTAGCTGAAAATATGTATGTTATTGTGCGATGCACATATTTTTTCTCAAAAACGGTAAGTCTGGCGTGGTTTTGACCATAACAAGATTTGTAGAGGCATTCATTACGAACATTTTAAACCAAAAATCTTTATTCTAGGCCTACTAGTTTCCGAGAAAATGAAAATAAACCAAATTATGCCATACTTTTATCTGAAAATATGTATGTTATTGTGCGATGCACATATTTTTTCTCAAAAACGGTAAGTCTGGCGTGGTTTTGACCATAACAAGATTTGTAGAGGCATTCATTACGAACATTTTAAACCAAAAATCTTAATTCTAGGCCTACTAGTTTCCGAGAAAATGAAAATAAACCAAATTATGCAATACTTTTAGCTGAAAATATGTAAAAATATGTATGTTATTGTGCGATGCACATATTTTTTCTCAAAAACGGTAAGTCTAGCGTGGTTTTGACCATAACAAGATTTGTAGAGGCATTCATTACGAACATTTTAAACCAAAAATCTTAATTCTAGGCCTACTAGTTTCCGAGAAAATGAAAATAAACCAAATTATGCAATACTTTTAGCTGAAAATATGTATGTTATTGTGCGATGCACATATTTTTTCTCAAAAACGGTAAGTCTGGCGTGGTTTTGACCATAACAAGATTTGTAGAGGCATTCATTACGAACATTTTAAACCAAAAATCTTAATTCTAGGCCTACTAGTTTCCGAGAAAATGAAAATAAACCAAATTATGCCATACTTTTAGCTGAAAATATGTAAAAATATGTATGTTATTGTGCGATGCACATATTTTTTCTCAAAAACGGTAAGTCTGGCGTGGTTTTGACCATAACAAGATTTGTAGAGGCATTCATTACGAACATTTTAAACCAAAAATCTTAATTCTAGGCCTACTAGTTTCCGAGAAAATGAAAATAAACCAAATTATGCCATACTTTTAGCTGAAAATATGTAAAAATATGTATGTTATTGTGCGATGCACATATTTTTTCTCAAAAACGGTAAGTCTGGCGTGGTTTTGACCATAACAAGATTTGTAGAGGCATTCATTACGAACATTTTAAACCAAAAATCTTAATTCTAGGCCTACTAGTTTCCGAGAAAATGAAAATAAACCAAATTATGCCATACTTTTAGCTGAAAATATGTATGTTATTGTGCGATGCACATATTTTTTCTCAAAAACGGTAAGTCTGGCGTGGTTTTGACCATAACAAGATTTGTAGAGGCATTCATTACGAACATTTTAAACCAAAAATCTTAATTCTAGGCCTACTAGTTTCCGAGAAAATGAAAATAAACCAAATTATGCCATACTTTTAGCTGAAAATATGTATGTTATTGTGCGATGCACATATTTTTTCTCAAAAACGGTAAGTCTGGCGTGGTTTTGATCATAACAAGATTTGTAGAGGCATTCATTACGAACATTTTAAACCAAAAATCTTAATTCTAGGCCTACTAGTTTCCGAGAAAATGAAAATAAACCAAATTATGCCATACTTTTAGCTGAAAATATGTATGTTATTGTGCGATGCACATATTTTTTCTCAAAAACGGTAAGTCTGGCGTGGTTTTGACCATAACAAGATTTGTAGAGGCATTCATTACGAACATTTTAAACCAAAAATCTTAATTCTAGGCCTACTAGTTTCCGAGAAAATGAAAATAAACCAAATTATGCCATACTTTTAGCTGAAAATATGTATGTTATTGTGCGATGCACATATTTTTTCTCAAAAACGGTAAGTCTGGCGTGGTTTTGACCATAACAAGATTTGTAGAGGCATTCATTGCGAACATTTTAAACCAAAAATCTTAATTCTAGGCCTACTAGTTTCCGAGAAAATGAAAATAAACCAAATTATGCCATACTTTTAGCTGAAAATATGTATGTTATTGTGCGATGCACATATTTTTTCTCAAAAACGGTAAGTCTGGCGTGGTTTTGACCATAACAAGATTTGTAGAGGCATTCATTACGAACATTTTAAACCAAAAATCTTAATTCTAGGCCTACTAGTTTCCGAGAAAATGAAAATAAACCAAATTATGCCATACTTTTAGCTGAAAATATGTAAAAATATGTATGTTATTGTGCGATGCACATATTTTTTCTCAAAAACGGTAAGTCTGGCGTGGTTTTGACCATAACAAGATTTGTAGAGGCATTCATTACGAACATTTTAAACCAAAAATCTTAATTCTAGGCCTACTAGTTTCCGAGAAAATGAAAATAAACCAAATTATGCCATACTTTTAGCTGAAAATATGTAAAAATATGTATGTTATTGTGCGATGCACATATTTTTTCTCAAAAACGGTAAGTCTGGCGTGGTTTTGACCATAACAAGATTTGTAGAGGCATTCATTACGAACATTTTAAACCAAAAATCTTAATTCTAGGCCTACTAGTTTCCGAGAAAATGAAAATAAACCAAATTATGCCATACTTTTAGCTGAAAATATGTAAAAATATGTATGTTATTGTGCGATGCACATATTTTTTCTCAAAAACGGTAAGTCTGGCGTGGTTTTGACCATAACAAGATTTGTAGAGGCATTCATTACGAACATTTTAAACCAAAAATCTTAATTCTAGGCCTACTAGTTTCCGAGAAAATGAAAATAAACCAAATTATGCCATACTTTTAGCTGAAAATATGTATGTTATTGTGCGATGCACATATTTTTTCTCAAAAACGGTAAGTCTGGCGTGGTTTTGACCATAACAAGATTTGTAGAGGCATTCATTACGAACATTTTAAACCAAAAATCTTTATTCTAGGCCTACTAGTTTCCGAGAAAATGAAAATAAACCAAATTATGCCATACTTTTAGCTGAAAATATGTAAAAATATGTATGTTATTGTGCGATGCACATATTTTTTCTCAAAAACGGTAAGTCTGGCGTGGTTTTGACCATAACAAGATTTGTAGAGGCATTCATTACGAACATTTTAAACCAAAAATCTTAATTCTAGGCCTACTAGTTTCCGAGAAAATGAAAATAAACCAAATTATGCCATACTTTTAGCTGAAAATATGTAAAAATATGTATGTTATTGTGCGATGCACATATTTTTTCTCAAAAACGGTAAGTCTGGCGTGGTTTTGACCATAACAAGATTTGTAGAGGCATTCATTACGAACATTTTAAACCAAAAATCTTAATTCTAGGCCTACTAGTTTCCGAGAAAATGAAAATAAACCAAATTATGCAATACTTTTAGCTGAAAATATGTAAAAATATGTATGTTATTGTGCGATGCACATATTTTTTCTCAAAAACGGTAAGTCTGGCGTGGTTTTGACCATAACAAGATTTGTAGAGGCATTCATTACGAACATTTTAAACCAAAAATCTTTATTCTAGGCCTACTAGTTTCCGAGAAAATGAAAATAAACCAAATTATGCCATACTTTTAGCTGAAAATATGTATGTTATTGTGCGATGCACATATTTTTTCTCAAAAACGGTAAGTCTGGCGTGGTTTTGACCATAACAAGATTTGTAGAGGCATTCATTACGAACATTTTAAACCAAAAATCTTAATTCTAGGCCTACTAGTTTCCGAGAAAATGAAAATAAACCAAATTATGCCATACTTTTAGCTGAAAATATGTAAAAATATGTATGTTATTGTGCGATGCACATATTTTTTCTCAAAAACGGTAAGTCTGGCGTGGTTTTGACCATAACAAGATTTGTAGAGGCATTCATTACGAACATTTTAAACCAAAAATCTTAATTCTAGGCCTACTAGTTTCCGAGAAAATGAAAATAAACCAAATTATGCCATACTTTTAGCTGAAAATATGTATGTTATTGTGCGATGCACATATTTTTTCTCAAAAACGGTAAGTCTGGCGTGGTTTTGACCATAACAAGATTTGTAGAGGCATTCATTACGAACATTTTAAACCAAAAATCTTAATTCTAGGCCTACTAGTTTCCGAGAAAATGAAAATAAACCAAATTATGCCATACTTTTAGCTGAAAATATGTATGTTATTGTGCGATGCACATATTTTTTCTCAAAAACGGTAAGTCTGGCGTGGTTTTGACCATAACAAGATTTGCATTCATTACGAACATTTTAAACCAAAAATCTTAATTCTAGGCCTACTAGTTTCCGAGAAAATGAAAATAAACCAAATTATGCCATACTTTTAGCTGAAAATATGTATGTTTTTGTGCGATGCACATATTTTTTCTCAAAAACGGTAAGTCTGGCGTGGTTTTGACCATAACAAGATTTGTAGAGGCATTCATTACGAACATTTTAAACCAAAAATCTTAATTCTAGGCCTACTAGTTTCCGAGAAAATGAAAATAAACCAAATTATGCCATACTTTTAGCTGAAAATATGTAAAAATATGTATGTTATTGTGCGATGCACATATTTTTTCTCAAAAACGGTAAGTCTGGCGTGGTTTTGACCATAACAAGATTTGTAGAGGCATTCATTACGAACATTTTAAACCAAAAATCTTAATTCTAGGCCTACTAGTTTCCGAGAAAATGAAAATAAACCAAATTATGCCATACTTTTAGCTGAAAATATGTATGTTATTGTGCGATGCACATATTTTTTCTCAAAAACGGTAAGTCTGGCGTGGTTTTGACCATAACAAGATTTGTAGAGGCATTCATTACGAACATTTTAAACCAAAAATCTTAATTCTAGGCCTACTAGTTTCCGAGAAAATGAAAATAAACCAAATTATGCCATACTTTTAGCTGAAAATATGTATGTTATTGTGCGATGCACATATTTTTTCTCAAAAACGGTAAGTCTGGCGTGGTTTTGACCATAACAAGATTTGTAGAGGCATTCATTACGAACATTTTAAACCAAAAATCTTAATTCTAGGCCTACTAGTTTCCGAGAAAATGAAAATAAACCAAATTATGCCATACTTTTAGCTGAAAATATGTACAAATATGTATGTTATTGTGCGATGCACATATTTTTTCTCAAAAACGGTAAGTCTGGCGTGGTTTTGACCATAACAAGATTTGTAGAGGCATTCATTACGAACATTTTAAACCAAAAATCTTAATTCTAGGCCTACTAGTTTCCGAGAAAATGAAAATAAACCAAATTATGCAATACTTTTAGCTGAAAATATGTAAAAATATGTATGTTATTGTGCGATGCACATATTTTTTCTCAAAAACGGTAAGTCTGGCGTGGTTTTGACTATAACAAGATTTGTAGAGGCATTCATTACGAACATTTTAAACCAAAAATCTTAATTCTAGGCCTACTAGTTTCCGAGAAAATGAAAATAAACCAAATTATGCAATACTTTTAGCTGAAAATATGTATGTTATTGTGCGATGCACATATTTTTTCTCAAAAACGGTAAGTCTGGCGTGGTTTTGACCATAACAAGAATTGTAGAGGCATTCATTACGAACATTTTAAACCAAAAATCTTAATTCTAGGCCTACTAGTTTCCGAGAAAATGAAAATAAACCAAATTATGCAATACTTTTAGCTGAAAATATGTAAAAATATGTATGTTATTGTGCGATGCACATATTTTTTCTCAAAAACGGTAAGTCTGGCGTGGTTTTGACCATAACAAGATTTGTAGAGGCATTCATTACGAACATTTTAAACCAAAAATCTTAATTCTAGGCCTACTAGTTTCCGAGAAAATGAAAATAAACCAAATTATGCAATACTTTTAGCTGAAAATATGTATGTTATTGTGCGATGCACATATTTTTTCTCAAAAACGGTAAGTCTGGCGTGGTTTTGACCATAACAAGATTTGTAGAGGCATTCATTACGAACATTTTAAACCAAAAATCTTAATTCTAGGCCTACTAGTTTCCGAGAAAATGAAAATAAACCAAATTATGCCATACTTTTAGCTGAAAATATGTAAAAATATGTATGTTATTGTGCGATGCACATATTTTTTCTCAAAAACGGTAAGTCTGGCGTGGTTTTGACCAAAGCAAGATTTGTAGAGGCATTCATTACGAACATTTTAAACCAAAAATCTTAATTCTAGGCCTACTAGTTTCCGAGAAAATGAAAATAAACCAAATTATGCCATACTTTTAGCTGAAAATATGTAAAAATATGTATGTTATTGTGCGATGCACATATTTTTTCTCAAAAACGGTAAGTCTGGCGTGGTTTTGACCATAACAAGATTTGTAGAGGCATTCATTACGAACATTTTAAACCAAAAATCTTAATTCTAGGCCTACTAGTTTCCGAGAAAATGAAAATAAACCAAATTATGCCATACTTTTAGCTGAAAATATGTATGTTATTGTGCGATGCACATATTTTTTCTCAAAAACGGTAAGTCTGGCGTGGTTTTGACCATAACAAGATTTGTAGAGGCATTCATTACGAACATTTTAAACCAAAAATCTTAATTCTAGGCCTACTAGTTTCCGAGAAAATGAAAATAAACCAAATTATGCCATACTTTTAGCTGAAAATATGTATGTTATTGTGCGATGCACATATTTTTTCTCAAAAACGGTAAGTCTGGCGTGGTTTTGACCATAACAAGATTTGTAGAGGCATTCATTACGAACATTTTAAACCAAAAATCTTTATTCTAGGCCTACTAGTTTCCGAGAAAATGAAAATAAACCAAATTATGCCATACTTTTAGCTGAAAATATGTATGTTATTGTGCGATGCACATATTTTTTCTCAAAAACGGTAAGTCTGGCGTGGTTTTGACCATAACAAGATTTGTAGAGGCATTCATTACGAACATTTTAAACCAAAAATCTTTATTCTAGGCCTACTAGTTTCCGAGAAAATGAAAATAAACCAAATTATGCCATACTTTTAGCTGAAAATATGTAAAAATATGTATGTTATTGTGCGATGCACATATTTTTTCTCAAAAACGGTAAGTCTGGCGTGGTTTTGACCATAACAAGATTTGTAGAGGCATTCATTACGAACATTTTAAACCAAAAATCTTAATTCTAGGCCTACTAGTTTCCGAGAAAATGAAAATAAACCAAATTATGCCATACTTTTAGCTGAAAATATGTAAAAATATGTATGTTATTGTGCGATGCACATATTTTTTCTCAAAAACGGTAAGTCTGGCGTGGTTTTGACCATAACAAGATTTGTAGAGGCATTCATTACGAACATTTTAAACCAAAAATCTTAATTCTAGGCCTACTAGTTTCCGAGAAAATGAAAATAAACCAAATTATGCCATACTTTTAGCTGAAAATATGTATGTTATTGTGCGATGCACATATTTTTTCTCAAAAACGGTAAGTCTGGCGTGGTTTTGACCATAACAAGATTTGTAGAGGCATTCATTACGAACATTTTAAACCAAAAATCTTAATTCTAGGCCTACTAGTTTCCGAGAAAATGAAAATAAACCAAATTATGCCATACTTTTAGCTGAAAATATGTAAAAATATGTATGTTATTGTGCGATGCACATATTTTTTCTCAAAAACGGTAAGTCTGGCGTGGTTTTGACCATAACAAGATTTGTAGAGGCATTCATTACGAACATTTTAAACCAAAAATCTTAATTCTAGGCCTACTAGTTTCCGAGAAAATGAAAATAAACCAAATTATGCAATACTTTTAGCTGAAAATATGTAAAAATATGTATGTTATTGTGCGATGCACATATTTTTTCTCAAAAACGGTAAGTCTGGCGTGGTTTTGACCATAACAAGATTTGTAGAGGCATTCATTACGAACATTTTAAACCAAAAATCTTAATTCTAGGCCTACTAGTTTCCGAGAAAATGAAAATAAACCAAATTATGCAATACTTTTAGCTGAAAATATGTATGTTATTGTGCGATGCACATATTTTTTCTCAAAAACGGTAAGTCTGGCGTGGTTTTGACCATAACAAGATTTGTAGAGGCATTCATTACGAACATTTTAAACCAAAAATCTTAATTCTAGGCCTACTAGTTTCCGAGAAAATGAAAATAAACCAAATTATGCCATACTTTTAGCTGAAAATATGTAAAAATATGTATGTTATTGTGCGATGCACATATTTTTTCTCAAAAACGGTAAGTCTGGCGTGGTTTTGACCAAAGCAAGATTTGTAGAGGCATTCATTACGAACATTTTAAACCAAAAATCTTAATTCTAGGCCTACTAGTTTCCGAGAAAATGAAAATAAACCAAATTATGCCATACTTTTAGCTGAAAATATGTAAAAATATGTATGTTATTGTGCGATGCACATATTTTTTCTCAAAAACGGTAAGTCTGGCGTGGTTTTGACCATAACAAGATTTGTAGAGGCATTCATTACGAACATTTTAAACCAAAAATCTTAATTCTAGGCCTACTAGTTTCCGAGAAAATGAAAATAAACCAAATTATGCCATACTTTTAGCTGAAAATATGTATGTTATTGTGCGATGCACATATTTTTTCTCAAAAACGGTAAGTCTGGCGTGGTTTTGACCATAACAAGATTTGTAGAGGCATTCATTACGAACATTTTAAACCAAAAATCTTAATTCTAGGCCTACTAGTTTCCGAGAAAATGAAAATAAACCAAATTATGCCATACTTTTAGCTGAAAATATGTATGTTATTGTGCGATGCACATATTTTTTCTCAAAAACGGTAAGTCTGGCGTGGTTTTGACCATAACAAGATTTGTAGAGGCATTCATTACGAACATTTTAAACCAAAAATCTTTATTCTAGGCCTACTAGTTTCCGAGAAAATGAAAATAAACCAAATTATGCCATACTTTTAGCTGAAAATATGTATGTTATTGTGCGATGCACATATTTTTTCTCAAAAACGGTAAGTCTGGCGTGGTTTTGACCATAACAAGATTTGTAGAGGCATTCATTACGAACATTTTAAACCAAAAATCTTTATTCTAGGCCTACTAGTTTCCGAGAAAATGAAAATAAACCAAATTATGCCATACTTTTAGCTGAAAATATGTAAAAATATGTATGTTATTGTGCGATGCACATATTTTTTCTCAAAAACGGTAAGTCTGGCGTGGTTTTGACCATAACAAGATTTGTAGAGGCATTCATTACGAACATTTTAAACCAAAAATCTTAATTCTAGGCCTACTAGTTTCCGAGAAAATGAAAATAAACCAAATTATGCCATACTTTTAGCTGAAAATATGTAAAAATATGTATGTTATTGTGCGATGCACATATTTTTTCTCAAAAACGGTAAGTCTGGCGTGGTTTTGACCATAACAAGATTTGTAGAGGCATTCATTACGAACATTTTAAACCAAAAATCTTAATTCTAGGCCTACTAGTTTCCGAGAAAATGAAAATAAACCAAATTATGCCATACTTTTAGCTGAAAATATGTATGTTATTGTGCGATGCACATATTTTTTCTCAAAAACGGTAAGTCTGGCGTGGTTTTGACCATAACAAGATTTGTAGAGGCATTCATTACGAACATTTTAAACCAAAAATCTTAATTCTAGGCCTACTAGTTTCCGAGAAAATGAAAATAAACCAAATTATGCCATACTTTTAGCTGAAAATATGTAAAAATATGTATGTTATTGTGCGATGCACATATTTTTTCTCAAAAACGGTAAGTCTGGCGTGGTTTTGACCATAACAAGATTTGTAGAGGCATTCATTACGAACATTTTAAACCAAAAATCTTAATTCTAGGCCTACTAGTTTCCGAGAAAATGAAAATAAACCAAATTATGCCATACTTTTAGCTGAAAATATGTAAAAATATGTATGTTATTGTGCGATGCACACATTTTTTCTCAAAAACGGTAAGTCTGGCGTGGTTTTGACCATAACAAGATTTGTAGAGGCATTCATTACGAACATTTTAAACCAAAAATCTTAATTCTAGGCCTACTAGTTTCCGAGAAAATGAAAATAAACCAAATTATGCCATACTTTTAGCTGAAAATATGTATGTTATTGTGCGATGCACATATTTTTTCTCAAAAACGGTAAGTCTGGCGTGGTTTTGACCATAACAAGATTTGTAGAGGCATTCATTACGAACATTTTAAACCAAAAATCTTAATTCTAGGCCTACTAGTTTCCGAGAAAATGAAAATAAACCAAATTATGCCATACTTTTAGCTGAAAATATGTAAAAATATGTATGTTATTGTGCGATGCACATATTTTTTCTCAAAAACGGTAAGTCTGGCGTGGTTTTGACCATAACAAGATTTGTAGAGGCATTCATTACGAACATTTTAAACCAAAAATCTTAATTCTAGGCCTACTAGTTTCCGAGAAAATGAAAATAAACCAAATTATTCCATACTTTTAGCTGAAAATATGTATGTTATTGTGCGATGCACATATTTTTTCTCAAAAACGGTAAGTCTGGCGTGGTTTTGACCATAACAAGATTTGTAGAGGCATTCATTACGAACATTTTAAACCAAAAATCTTAATTCTAGGCCTACTAGTTTCCGAGAAAATGAAAATAAACCAAATTATGCCATACTTTTAGCTGAAAATATGTAAAAATATGTATGTTATTGTGCGATGCACATATTTTTTGTCAAAAACGGTAAGTCTGGCGTGGTTTTGACCATAACAAGATTTGTAGAGGCATTCATTACCAACATTTTAAACCAAAAATCTTAATTCTAGGCCTACTAGTTTCCGAGAAAATGAAAATAAACCAAATTATGCCATACTTTTAGCTGAAAATATGTAAAAATATGTATGTTATTGTGCGATGCACATATTTTTTCTCAAAAACGGTAAGTCTGGCGTGGTTTTGACCATAACAAGATTTGTAGAGGCATTCATTACGAACATTTTAAACCAAAAATCTTAATTCTAGGCCTACTAGTTTCCGAGAAAATGAAAATAAACCAAATTATGCCATACTTTTAGCTGAAAATATGTATGTTATTGTGCGATGCACATATTTTTTCTCAAAAACGGTAAGTCTGGCGTGGTTTTGACCATAACAAGATTTGTAGAGGCATTCATTACGAACATTTTAAACCAAAAATCTTTATTCTAGGCCTACTAGTTTCCGAGAAAATGAAAATAAACCAAATTATGCCATACTTTTAGCTGAAAATATGTATGTTATTGTGCGATGCACATATTTTTTCTCAAAAACGGTAAGTCTGGCGTGGTTTTGACCATAACAAGATTTGTAGAGGCATTCATTACGAACATTTTAAACCAAAAATCTTAATTCTAGGCCTACTAGTTTCCGAGAAAATGAAAATAAACCAAATTATGCCATACTTTTAGCTGAAAATATGTATGTTATTGTGCGATGCACATATTTTTTCTCAAAAACGGTAAGTCTGGCGTGGTTTTGACCATAACAAGATTTGTAGAGGCATTCATTACGAACATTTTAAACTAAAAATCTTAATTCTAGGCCTACTAGTTTCCGAGAAAATGAAAATAAACCAAATTATGCAATACTTTTAGCTGAAAATATGTAAAAATATGTATGTTATTGTGCGATGCACATATTTTTTCTCAAAAACGGTAAGTCTGGCGTGGTTTTGACCATAACAAGATTTGTAGAGGCATTCATTACGAACATTTTAAACCAAAAATCTTAATTCTAGGCCTACTAGTTTCCGAGAAAATGAAAATAAACCAAATTATGCCATACTTTTAGCTGAAAATATGTATGTTATTGTGCGATGCACATATTTTTTCTCAAAAACGGTAAGTCTGGCGTGGTTTTGACCATAACAAGATTTGTAGAGGCATTCATTACGAACATTTTAAACCAAAAATCTTAATTCTAGGCCTACTAGTTTCCGAGAAAATGAAAATAAACCAAATTATGCCATACTTTTAGCTGAAAATATGTATGTTATTGTGCGATGCACATATTTTTTCTCAAAAACGGTAAGTCTGGCGTGGTTTTGACCATAACAAGATTTGTAGAGGCATTCATTACGAACATTTTAAACCAAAAATCTTAATTCTAGGCCTACTAGTTTCCGAGAAAATGAAAATAAACCAAATTATGCCATACTTTTAGCTGAAAATATGTATGTTATTGTGCGATGCACATATTTTTTCTCAAAAACGGTAAGTCTGGCATGGTTTTGACCATAACAAGATTTGTAGAGGCATTCATTACGAACATTTTAAACCAAAAATCTTAATTCTAGGCCTACTAGTTTCCGAGAAAATGAAAATAAACCAAATTATGCCATACTTTTAGCTGAAAATATGTATGTTATTGTGCGATGCACATATTTTTTCTCAAAAACGGTAAGTCTGGCGTGGTTTTGACCATAACAAGATTTGTAGAGGCATTCATTACGAACATTTTAAACCAAAAATCTTAATTCTAGGCCTACTAGTTTCCGAGAAAATGAAAATAAACCAAATTATGCCATACTTTTAGCTGAAAATATGTATGTTATTGTGCGATGCACATATTTTTTCTCAAAAACGGTAAGTCTGGCGTGGTTTTGACCATAACAAGATTTGTAGAGGCATTCATTACGAACATTTTAAACCAAAAATCTTTATTCTAGGCCTACTAGTTTCCGAGAAAATGAAAATAAACCAAATTATGCCATACTTTTAGCTGAAAATATGTATGTTATTGTGCGATGCACATATTTTTTCTCAAAAACGGTAAGTCTGGCGTGGTTTTGACCATAACAAGATTTGTAGAGGCATTCATTACGAACATTTTAAACCAAAAATCTTTATTCTAGGCCTACTAGTTTCCGAGAAAATGAAAATAAACCAAATTATGCCATACTTTTAGCTGAAAATATGTATGTTATTGTGCGATGCACATATTTTTTCTCAAAAACGGTAAGTCTGGCGTGGTTTTGACCATAACAAGATTTGTAGAGGCATTCATTACGAACATTTTAAACCAAAAATCTTAATTCTAGGCCTACTAGTTTCCGAGAAAATGAAAATAAACCAAATTATGCCATACTTTTAGCTGAAAATATGTATGTTATTGTGCGATGCACATATTTTTTCTCAAAAACGGTAAGTCTGGCGTGGTTTTGACCATAACAAGATTTGTAGAGGCATTCATTACGAACATTTTAAACCAAAAATCTTTATTCTAGGCCTACTAGTTTCCGAGAAAATGAAAATAAACCAAATTATGCCATACTTTTAGCTGAAAATATGTATGTTATTGTGCGATGCACATATTTTTTCTCAAAAACGGTAAGTCTGGCGTGGTTTTGACCATAACAAGATTTGTAGAGGCATTCATTACGAACATTTTAAACCAAAAATCTTAATTCTAGGCCTACTAGTTTCCGAGAAAATGAAAATAAACCAAATTATGCCATACTTTTAGCTGAAAATATGTAAAAATATGTATGTTATTGTGCGATGCACATATTTTTTCTCAAAAACGGTAAGTCTGGCGTGGTTTTGACCATAACAAGATTTGTAGAGGCATTCATTACGAACATTTTAAACTAAAAATCTTAATTCTAGGCCTACTAGTTTCCGAGAAAATGAAAATAAACCAAATTATGCAATACTTTTAGCTGAAAATATGTAAAAATATGTATGTTATTGTGCGATGCACATATTTTTTCTCAAAAACGGTAAGTCTGGCGTGGTTTTGACCATAACAAGATTTGTAGAGGCATTCATTACGAACATTTTAAACCAAAAATCTTAATTCTAGGCCTACTAGTTTCCGAGAAAATGAAAATAAACCAAATTATGCCATACTTTTAGCTGAAAATATGTAAAAATATGTATGTTATTGTGCGATGCACATATTTTTTCTCAAAAACGGTAAGTCTGGCGTGGTTTTGACCATAACAAGATTTGTAGAGGCATTCATTACGAACATTTTAAACCAAAAATCTTAATTCTAGGCCTACTAGTTTCCGAGAAAATGAAAATAAACCAAATTATGCCATACTTTTAGCTGAAAATATGTATGTTATTGTGCGATGCACATATTTTTTCTCAAAAACGGTAAGTCTGGCGTGGTTTTGACCATAACAAGATTTGTAGAGGCATTCATTACGAACATTTTAAACCAAAAATCTTAATTCTAGGCCTACTAGTTTCCGAGAAAATGAAAATAAACCAAATTATGCCATACTTTTAGCTGAAAATATGTAAAAATATGTATGTTATTGTGCGATGCACATATTTTTTCTCAAAAACGGTAAGTCTGGCGTGGTTTTGACCATAACAAGATTTGTAGAGGCATTCATTACGAATATTTTAAACCAAAAATCTTTATTCTAGGCCTACTAGTTTCCGAGAAAATGAAGATAAACCAAATTATGCCATACTTTTAGCTGAAAATATGTATGTTATTGTGCGATGCACATATTTTTTCTCAAAAACGGTAAGTCTGGCGTGGTTTTGACCATAACAAGATTTGTAGAGGCATTCATTACGAACATTTTAAACCAAAAATCTTAATTCTAGGCCTACTAGTTTCCGAGAAAATGAAAATAAACCAAATTATGCCATACTTTTAGCTGAAAATATGTAAAAATATGTATGTTATTGTGCGATGCACATATTTTTTCTCAAAAACGGTAAGTCTGGCGTGGTTTTGACCATAACAAGATTTGTAGAGGCATTCATTACGAATATTTTAAACCAAAAATCTTTATTCTAGGCCTACTAGTTTCCGAGAAAATGAAGATAAACCAAATTATGCCATACTTTTAGCTGAAAATATGTATGTTATTGTGCGATGCACATATTTTTTCTCAAAAACGGTAAGTCTGGCGTGGTTTTGACCATAACAAGATTTGTAGAGGCATTCATTACGAACATTTTAAACCAAAAATCTTAATTCTAGGCCTACTAGTTTCCGAGAAAATGAAAATAAACCAAATTATGCCATACTTTTAGCTGAAAATATGTAAAAATATGTATGTTATTGTGCGATGCACATATTTTTTCTCAAAAACGGTAAGTCTGGCGTGGTTTTGACCATAACAAGATTTGTAGAGGCATTCATTACGAACATTTTAAACTAAAAATCTTTATTCTAGGCCTACTAGTTTCCGAGAAAATGAAGATAAACCAAATTATGCCATACTTTTAGCTGAAAATATGTATGTTATTGTGCGATGCACATATTTTTTCTCAAAAACGGTAAGTCTGGCGTGGTTTTGACCATAACAAGATTTGTAGAGGCATTCATTACGAACATTTTAAACTAAAAATCTTAATTCTAGGCCTACTAGTTTCCGAGAAAATGAAAATAAACCAAATTATGCAATACTTTTAGCTGAAAATATGTAAAAATATGTATGTTATTGTGCGATGCACATATTTTTTCTCAAAAACGGTAAGTCTGGCGTGGTTTTGACCATAACAAGATTTGTAGAGGCATTCATTACGAACATTTTAAACCAAAAATCTTAATTCTAGGCCTACTAGTTTCCGAGAAAATGAAAATAAACCAAATTATGCCATACTTTTAGCTGAAAATATGTATGTTATTGTGCGATGCACATATTTTTTCTCAAAAACGGTAAGTCTGGCGTGGTTTTGACCATAACAAGATTTGTAGAGGCATTCATTACGAACATTTTAAACCAAAAATCTTAATTCTAGGCCTACTAGTTTCCGAGAAAATGAAAATAAACCAAATTATGCCATACTTTTAGCTGAAAATATGTATGTTATTGTGCGATGCACATATTTTTTCTCAAAAACGGTAAGTCTGGCGTGGTTTTGACCATAACAAGATTTGTAGAGGCATTCATTACGAACATTTTAAACCAAAAATCTTAATTCTAGGCCTACTAGTTTCCGAGAAAATGAAAATAAACCAAATTATGCCATACTTTTAGCTGAAAATATGTAAAAATATGTATGTTATTGTGCGATGCACATATTTTTTCTCAAAAACGGTAAGTCTGGCGTGGTTTTGACCATAACAAGATTTGTAGAGGCATTCATTACGAATATTTTAAACCAAAAATCTTTATTCTAGGCCTACTAGTTTCCGAGAAAATGAAGATAAACCAAATTATGCCATACTTTTAGCTGAAAATATGTATGTTATTGTGCGATGCACATATTTTTTCTCAAAAACGGTAAGTCTGGCGTGGTTTTGACCATAACAAGATTTGTAGAGGCATTCATTACGAACATTTTAAACCAAAAATCTTAATTCTAGGCCTACTAGTTTCCGAGAAAATGAAAATAAACCAAATTATGCCATACTTTTAGCTGAAAATATGTAAAAATATGTATGTTATTGTGCGATGCACATATTTTTTCTCAAAAACGGTAAGTCTGGCGTGGTTTTGACCATAACAAGATTTGTAGAGGCATTCATTACGAACATTTTAAACTAAAAATCTTTATTCTAGGCCTACTAGTTTCCGAGAAAATGAAAATAAACCAAATTATGCCATACTTTTAGCTGAAAATATGTATGTTATTGTGCGATGCACATATTTTTTCTCAAAAACGGTAAGTCTGGCGTGGTTTTGACCATAACAAGATTTGTAGAGGCATTCATTACGAACATTTTAAACTAAAAATCTTAATTCTAGGCCTACTAGTTTCCGAGAAAATGAAAATAAACCAAATTATGCAATACTTTTAGCTGAAAATATGTAAAAATATGTATGTTATTGTGCGATGCACATATTTTTTCTCAAAAACGGTAAGTCTGGCGTGGTTTTGACCATAACAAGATTTGTAGAGGCATTCATTACGAACATTTTAAACCAAAAATCTTAATTCTAGGCCTACTAGTTTCCGAGAAAATGAAAATAAACCAAATTATGCCATACTTTTAGCTGAAAATATGTATGTTATTGTGCGATGCACATATTTTTTCTCAAAAACGGTAAGTCTGGCGTGGTTTTGACCATAACAAGATTTGTAGAGGCATTCATTACGAACATTTTAAACCAAAAATCTTAATTCTAGGCCTACTAGTTTCCGAGAAAATGAAAATAAACCAAATTATGCCATACTTTTAGCTGAAAATATGTAAAAATATGTATGTTATTGTGCGATGCACATATTTTTTCTCAAAAACGGTAAGTCTGGCGTGGTTTTGACCATAACAAGATTTGTAGAGGCATTCATTACGAATATTTTAAACCAAAAATCTTTATTCTAGGCCTACTAGTTTCCGAGAAAATGAAGATAAACCAAATTATGCCATACTTTTAGCTGAAAATATGTATGTTATTGTGCGATGCACATATTTTTTCTCAAAAACGGTAAGTCTGGCGTGGTTTTGACCATAACAAGATTTGTAGAGGCATTCATTACGAACATTTTAAACCAAAAATCTTAATTCTAGGCCTACTAGTTTCCGAGAAAATGAAAATAAACCAAATTATGCCATACTTTTAGCTGAAAATATGTAAAAATATGTATGTTATTGTGCGATGCACATATTTTTTCTCAAAAACGGTAAGTCTGGCGTGGTTTTGACCATAACAAGATTTGTAGAGGCATTCATTACGAACATTTTAAACCAAAAATCTTTATTCTAGGCCTACTAGTTTCCGAGAAAATGAAGATAAACCAAATTATGCCATACTTTTAGCTGAAAATATGTATGTTATTGTGCGATGCACATATTTTTTCTCAAAAACGGTAAGTCTGGCGTGGTTTTGACCATAACAAGATTTGTAGAGGCATTCATTACGAACATTTTAAACTAAAAATCTTAATTCTAGGCCTACTAGTTTCCGAGAAAATGAAAATAAACCAAATTATGCAATACTTTTAGCTGAAAATATGTAAAAATATGTATGTTATTGTGCGATGCACATATTTTTTCTCAAAAACGGTAAGTCTGGCGTGGTTTTGACCATAACAAGATTTGTAGAGGCATTCATTACGAACATTTTAAACCAAAAATCTTAATTCTAGGCCTACTAGTTTCCGAGAAAATGAAAATAAACCAAATTATGCCATACTTTTAGCTGAAAATATGTATGTTATTGTGCGATGCACATATTTTTTCTCAAAAACGGTAAGTCTGGCGTGGTTTTGACCATAACAAGATTTGTAGAGGCATTCATTACGAACATTTTAAACCAAAAATCTTAATTCTAGGCCTACTAGTTTCCGAGAAAATGAAAATAAACCAAATTATGCCATACTTTTAGCTGAAAATATGTATGTTATTGTGCGATGCACATATTTTTTCTCAAAAACGGTAAGTCTGGCGTGGTTTTGACCATAACAAGATTTGTAGAGGCATTCATTACGAACATTTTAAACCAAAAATCTTAATTCTAGGCCTACTAGTTTCCGAGAAAATGAAAATAAACCAAATTATGCCATACTTTTAGCTGAAAATATGTATGTTATTGTGCGATGCACATATTTTTTCTCAAAAACGGTAAGTCTGGCGTGGTTTTGACCATAACAAGATTTGTAGAGGCATTCATTACGAACATTTTAAACCAAAAATCTTAATTCTAGGCCTACTAGTTTCCGAGAAAATGAAAATAAACCAAATTATGCCATACTTTTAGCTGAAAATATGTATGTTATTGTGCGATGCACATATTTTTTCTCAAAAACGGTAAGTCTGGCGTGGTTTTGACCATAACAAGATTTGTAGAGGCATTCATTACGAACATTTTAAACCAAAAATCTTAATTCTAGGCCTACTAGTTTCCGAGAAAATGAAAATAAACCAAATTATGCCATACTTTTAGCTGAAAATATGTATGTTATTGTGCGATGCACATATTTTTTCTCAAAAACGGTAAGTCTGGCGTGGTTTTGACCATAACAAGATTTGTAGAGGCATTCATTACGAACATTTTAAACCAAAAATCTTTATTCTAGGCCTACTAGTTTCCGAGAAAATGAAAATAAACCAAATTATGCCATACTTTTAGCTGAAAATATGTAAAAATATGTATGTTATTGTGCGATGCACATATTTTTTCTCAAAAACGGTAAGTCTGGCGTGGTTTTGACCATAACAAGATTTGTAGAGGCATTCATTACGAACATTTTAAACCAAAAATCTTTATTCTAGGCCTACTAGTTTCCGAGAAAATGAAAATAAACCAAATTATGCCATACTTTTAGCTGAAAATATGTATGTTATTGTGCGATGCACATATTTTTTCTCAAAAACGGTAAGTCTGGCGTGGTTTTGACCATAACAAGATTTGTAGAGGCATTCATTACGAACATTTTAAACCAAAAATCTTAATTCTAGGCCTACTAGTTTCCGAGAAAATGAAAATAAACCAAATTATGCCATACTTTTAGCTGAAAATATGTATGTTATTGTGCGATGCACATATTTTTTCTCAAAAACGGTAAGTCTGGCGTGGTTTTGACCATAACAAGATTTGTAGAGGCATTCATTACGAACATTTTAAACCAAAAATCTTAATTCTAGGCCTACTAGTTTCCGAGAAAATGAAAATAAACCAAATTATGCCATACTTTTAGCTGAAAATATGTATGTTATTGTGCGATGCACATATTTTTTCTCAAAAACGGTAAGTCTGGCGTGGTTTTGACCATAACAAGATTTGTAGAGGCATTCATTACGAACATTTTAAACCAAAAATCTTAATTCTAGGCCTACTAGTTTCCGAGAAAATGAAAATAAACCAAATTATGCCATACTTTTAGCTGAAAATATGTATGTTATTGTGCGATGCACATATTTTTTCTCAAAAACGGTAAGTCTGGCGTGGTTTTGACCATAACAAGATTTGTAGAGGCATTCATTACGAACATTTTAAACCAAAAATCTTAATTCTAGGCCTACTAGTTTCCGAGAAAATGAAAATAAACCAAATTATGCCATACTTTTAGCTGAAAATATGTATGTTATTGTGCGATGCACATATTTTTTCTCAAAAACGGTAAGTCTGGCGTGGTTTTGACCATAACAAGATTTGTAGAGGCATTCATTACGAACATTTTAAACCAAAAATCTTAATTCTAGGCCTACTAGTTTCCGAGAAAATGAAAATAAACCAAATTATGCCATACTTTTAGCTGAAAATATGTATGTTATTGTGCGATGCACATATTTTTTCTCAAAAACGGTAAGTCTGGCGTGGTTTTGACCATAACAAGATTTGTAGAGGCATTCATTACGAACATTTTAAACCAAAAATCTTTATTCTAGGCCTACTAGTTTCCGAGAAAATGAAAATAAACCAAATTATGCCATACTTTTAGCTGAAAATATGTAAAAATATGTATGTTATTGTGCGATGCACATATTTTTTCTCAAAAACGGTAAGTCTGGCGTGGTTTTGACCATAACAAGATTTGTAGAGGCATTCATTACGAACATTTTAAACCAAAAATCTTTATTCTAGGCCTACTAGTTTCCGAGAAAATGAAAATAAACCAAATTATGCCATACTTTTAGCTGAAAATATGTATGTTATTGTGCGATGCACATATTTTTTCTCAAAAACGGTAAGTCTGGCGTGGTTTTGACCATAACAAGATTTGTAGAGGCATTCATTACGAACATTTTAAACCAAAAATCTTAATTCTAGGCCTACTAGTTTCCGAGAAAATGAAAATAAACCAAATTATGCCATACTTTTAGCTGAAAATATGTATGTTATTGTGCGATGCACATATTTTTTCTCAAAAACGGTAAGTCTGGCGTGGTTTTGACCATAACAAGATTTGTAGAGGCATTCATTACGAACATTTTAAACCAAAAATCTTAATTCTAGGCCTACTAGTTTCCGAGAAAATGAAAATAAACCAAATTATGCCATACTTTTAGCTGAAAATATGTATGTTATTGTGCGATGCACATATTTTTTCTCAAAAACGGTAAGTCTGGCGTGGTTTTGACCATAACAAGATTTGTAGAGGCATTCATTACGAACATTTTAAACCAAAAATCTTAATTCTAGGCCTACTAGTTTCCGAGAAAATGAAAATAAACCAAATTATGCCATACTTTTAGCTGAAAATATGTATGTTATTGTGCGATGCACATATTTTTTCTCAAAAACGGTAAGTCTGGCGTGGTTTTGACCATAACAAGATTTGTAGAGGCATTCATTACGAACATTTTAAACCAAAAATCTTAATTCTAGGCCTACTAGTTTCCGAGAAAATGAAAATAAACCAAATTATGCCATACTTTTAGCTGAAAATATGTATGTTATTGTGCGATGCACATATTTTTTCTCAAAAACGGTAAGTCTGGCGTGGTTTTGACCATAACAAGATTTGTAGAGGCATTCATTACGAACATTTTAAACCAAAAATCTTAATTCTAGGCCTACTAGTTTCCGAGAAAATGAAAATAAACCAAATTATGCCATACTTTTAGCTGAAAATATGTATGTTATTGTGCGATGCACATATTTTTTTCTCAAAAACGGTAAGTCTGGCGTGGTTTTGACCATAACAAGATTTGTAGAGGCATTCATTACGAACATTTTAAACCAAAAATCTTTATTCTAGGCCTACTAGTTTCCGAGAAAATGAAAATAAACCAAATTATGCCATACTTTTAGCTGAAAATATGTAAAAATATGTATGTTATTGTGCGATGCACATATTTTTTCTCAAAAACGGTAAGTCTGGCGTGGTTTTGACCATAACAAGATTTGTAGAGGCATTCATTACGAACATTTTAAACCAAAAATCTTTATTCTAGGCCTACTAGTTTCCGAGAAAATGAAAATAAACCAAATTATGCCATACTTTTAGCTGAAAATATGTATGTTATTGTGCGATGCACATATTTTTTCTCAAAAACGGTAAGTCTGGCGTGGTTTTGACCATAACAAGATTTGTAGAGGCATTCATTACGAACATTTTAAACCAAAAATCTTAATTCTAGGCCTACTAGTTTCCGAGAAAATGAAAATAAACCAAATTATGCCATACTTTTAGCTGAAAATATGTATGTTATTGTGCGATGCACATATTTTTTCTCAAAAACGGTAAGTCTGGCGTGGTTTTGACCATAACAAGATTTGTAGAGGCATTCATTACGAACATTTTAAACCAAAAATCTTAATTCTAGGCCTACTAGTTTCCGAGAAAATGAAAATAAACCAAATTATGCCATACTTTTAGCTGAAAATATGTATGTTATTGTGCGATGCACATATTTTTTCTCAAAAACGGTAAGTCTGGCGTGGTTTTGACCATAACAAGATTTGTAGAGGCATTCATTACGAACATTTTAAACCAAAAATCTTAATTCTAGGCCTACTAGTTTCCGAGAAAATGAAAATAAACCAAATTATGCCATACTTTTAGCTGAAAATATGTAAAAATATGTATGTTATTGTGCGATGCACATATTTTTTCTCAAAAACGGTAAGTCTGGCGTGGTTTTGACCATAACAAGATTTGTAGAGGCATTCATTACGAACATTTTAAACTAAAAATCTTAATTCTAGGCCTACTAGTTTCCGAGAAAATGAAAATAAACCAAATTATGCAATACTTTTAGCTGAAAATATGTAAAAATATGTATGTTATTGTGCGATGCACATATTTTTTCTCAAAAACGGTAAGTCTGGCGTGGTTTTGACCATAACAAGATTTGTAGAGGCATTCATTACGAACATTTTAAACCAAAAATCTTAATTCTAGGCCTACTAGTTTCCGAGAAAATGAAAATAAACCAAATTATGCCATACTTTTAGCTGAAAATATGTAAAAATATGTATGTTATTGTGCGATGCACATATTTTTTCTCAAAAACGGTAAGTCTGGCGTGGTTTTGACCATAACAAGATTTGTAGAGGCATTCATTACGAACATTTTAAACCAAAAATCTTAATTCTAGGCCTACTAGTTTCCGAGAAAATGAAAATAAACCAAATTATGCCATACTTTTAGCTGAAAATATGTATGTTATTGTGCGATGCACATATTTTTTCTCAAAAACGGTAAGTCTGGCGTGGTTTTGACCATAACAAGATTTGTAGAGGCATTCATTACGAACATTTTAAACCAAAAATCTTAATTCTAGGCCTACTAGTTTCCGAGAAAATGAAAATAAACCAAATTATGCCATACTTTTAGCTGAAAATATGTAAAAATATGTATGTTATTGTGCGATGCACATATTTTTTCTCAAAAACGGTAAGTCTGGCGTGGTTTTGACCATAACAAGATTTGTAGAGGCATTCATTACGAATATTTTAAACCAAAAATCTTTATTCTAGGCCTACTAGTTTCCGAGAAAATGAAGATAAACCAAATTATGCCATACTTTTAGCTGAAAATATGTATGTTATTGTGCGATGCACATATTTTTTCTCAAAAACGGTAAGTCTGGCGTGGTTTTGACCATAACAAGATTTGTAGAGGCATTCATTACGAACATTTTAAACCAAAAATCTTAATTCTAGGCCTACTAGTTTCCGAGAAAATGAAAATAAACCAAATTATGCCATACTTTTAGCTGAAAATATGTAAAAATATGTATGTTATTGTGCGATGCACATATTTTTTCTCAAAAACGGTAAGTCTGGCGTGGTTTTGACCATAACAAGATTTGTAGAGGCATTCATTACGAACATTTTAAACTAAAAATCTTAATTCTAGGCCTACTAGTTTCCGAGAAAATGAAAATAAACCAAATTATGCCATACTTTTAGCTGAAAATATGTATGTTATTGTGCGATGCACATATTTTTTCTCAAAAACGGTAAGTCTGGCGTGGTTTTGACCATAACAAGATTTGTAGAGGCATTCATTACGAACATTTTAAACCAAAAATCTTAATTCTAGGCCTACCAGTTTCCGAGAAAATGAAAATAAACCAAATTATGCCATACTTTTAGCTGAAAATATGTAAAAATATGTATGTTATTGTGCGATGCACATATTTTTTCTCAAAAACGGTAAGTCTGGCGTGGTTTTGACCATAACAAGATTTGTAGAGGCATTCATTACGAACATTTTAAACCAAAAATCTTAATTCTAGGCCTACTAGTTTCCGAGAAAATGAAAATAAACCAAATTATGCCATACTTTTAGCTGAAAATATGTATGTTATTGTGCGATGCACATATTTTTTCTCAAAAACGGTAAGTCTGGCGTGGTTTTGACCATAACAAGATTTGTAGAGGCATTCATTACGAACATTTTAAACCAAAAATCTTAATTCTAGGCCTACTAGTTTCCGAGAAAATGAAAATAAACCAAATTATGCCATACTTTTAGCTGAAAATATGTAAAAATATGTATGTTATTGTGCGATGCACACATTTTTTCTCAAAAACGGTAAGTCTGGCGTGGTTTTGACCATAACAAGTTTTGTAGAGGCATTCATTACGAACATTTTAAAATAAAAATCTTAATTCTAGGCCTACTAGTTTCCGAGAAAATGAAAATAAACCAAATTATGCCATACTTTTAGCTGAAAATATGTATGTTATTGTGCGATGCACATATTTTTTCTCAAAAACGGTAAGTCTGGCGTGATTTTGACCATAACAAGATTTGTAGAGGCATTCATTACGAACATTCTAAACCAAAAATCTTAATTCTAGGCCTACCAGTTTCCGAGAAAATGAAAATAAACCAAATTATGCCATACTTTTAGCTGAAAATATGTAAAAATATGTATGTTATTGTGCGATGCACATATTTTTTCTCAAAAACGGTAAGTCTGGCGTGGTTTTGACCATAACAAGATTTGTAGAGGCATTCATTACGAACATTTTAAACCAAAAATCTTAATTCTAGGCCTACTAGTTTCCGAGAAAATGAAAATAAACCAAATTATGCCATACTTTTAGCTGAAAATATGTAAAAATATGTATGTTATTGTGCGATGCACATATTTTTTCTCAAAAACGGTAAGTCTGGCGTGGTTTTGACCATAACAAGATTTGTAGAGGCATTCATTACGAACATTTTAAACCAAAAATCTTTATTCTAGGCCTACTAGTTTCCGAGAAAATGAAAATAAACCAAATTATGCCATACTTTTAGCTGAAAATATGTACGTTATTGTGCGATGCACATATTTTTTCTCAAAAACGGTAAGTCTGGCGTGGTTTTGACCATAACAAGATTTGTAGAGGCATTCATTACGAACATTTTAAACCAAAAATCTTAATTCTAGGCCTACTAGTTTCCGAGAAAATGAAAATAAACCAAATTATGCCATACTTTTAGCTGAAAATATGTATGTTATTGTGCGATGCACATATTTTTTCTCAAAAACGGTAAGTCTGGCGTGGTTTTGACCTTTACAAGATTTGTAGAGGCATTCATTACGAACATTTTAAACCAAAAATCTTAATTCTAGGCCTACTAGTTTCCGAGAAAATGAAAATAAACCAAATTATGCCATACTTTTAGCTGAAAATATGTAAAAATATGTATGTTATTGTGCGATGCACATATTTTTTCTCAAAAACGGTAAGTCTGGCGTGGTTTTGACCATAACAAGATTTGTAGAGGCATTCATTACGAACATTTTAAACCAAAAATCTTAATTCTAGGCCTACTAGTTTCCGAGAAAATGAAAATAAACCAAATTATGCCATACTTTTAGCTGAAAATATGTATGTTATTGTGCGATGCACATATTTTTTCTCAAAAACGGTAAGTCTGGCGTGGTTTTGACCTTTACAAGATTTGTAGAGGCATTCATTACGAACATTTTAAACCAAAAATCTTAATTCTAGGCCTACTAGTTTCCGAGAAAATGAAAATAAACCAAATTATGCCATACTTTTAGCTGAAAATATGTATGTTATTGTGCGATGCACATATTTTTTCTCAAAAACGGTAAGTCTGGCGTGGTTTTGACCATAACAAGATTTGTAGAGGCATTCATTACGAACATTTTAAACCAAAAATCTTAATTCTAGGCCTACTAGTTTCCGAGAAAATGAAAATAAACCAAATTATGCCATACTTTTAGCTGAAAATATGTAAAAATATGTATGTTATTGTGCGATGCACATATTTTTTCTCAAAAACGGTAAGTCTGGCGTGGTTTTGACCATAACAAGATTTGTAGAGGCATTCATTACGAACATTTTAAACCAAAAATCTTAATTCTAGGCCTACTAGTTTCCGAGAAAATGAAAATAAACCAAATTATGCCATACTTTTAGCTGAAAATATGTAAAAATATGTATGTTATTGTGCGATGCACATATTTTTTCTCAAAAACGGTAAGTCTGGCGTGATTTTGACCATAACAAGATTTGTAGAGGCATTCATTACGAACATTTTAAACCAAAAATCTTAATTCTAGGCCTACTAGTTTCCGAGAAAATGAAAATAAACCAAATTATGCCATACTTTTAGCTGAAAATATGTAAAAATATGTATGTTATTGTGCGATGCACATATTTTTTCTCAAAAACGGTAAGTCTGGCGTGGTTTTGACCATAACAAGATTTGTAGAGGCATTCATTACGAACATTTTAAACTAAAAATCTTAATTCTAGGCCTACTAGTTTCCGAGAAAATGAAAATAAACCAAATTATGCAATACTTTTAGCTGAAAATATGTAAAAATATGTATGTTATTGTGCGATGCACATATTTTTTCTCAAAAACGGTAAGTCTGGCGTGGTTTTGACCATAACAAGATTTGTAGAGGCGTTCATTACGAACATTTTAAACCAAAAATCTTAATTCTTGGCCTACTAGTTTCCGAGAAAATGAAAATAAACCAAATTATGCCATACTTTTAGCTGAAAATATGTAAAAATATGTATGTTATTGTGCGATGCACATATTTTTGCTCAAAAACGGTAAGTCTGGCGTGGTTTTGACCATAACAAGATTTGTAGAGGCATTCATTACGAACATTTTAAACCAAAAATCTTAATTCTAGGCCTACTAGTTTCCGAGAAAATGAAAATAAACCAAATTATGCCATACTTTTAGCTGAAAATATGTAAAAATATGTATGTTATTGTGCGATGCACATATTTTTTCTCAAAAACGGTAAGTCTGGCGTGGTTTCGACCATAACAAGATTTGTAGAGGCATTCATTACGAACATTTTAAACCAAAAATCTTAATTCTAGGCCTACTAGTTTCCGAGAAAATGAAAATAAACCAAATTATGCCATACTTTTAGCTGAAAATATGTAAAAATATGTATGTTATTGTGCGATGCACATATTTTTTCTCAAAAACGGTAAGTCTGGCGTGGTTTTGACCATAACAAGATTTGTAGAGGCATTCATTACGAACATTTTAAACCAAAAATCTTTATTCTAGGCCTACTAGTTTCCGAGAAAATGAAAATAAACCAAATTATGCCATACTTTTAGCTGAAAATATGTATGTTATTGTGCGATGCACATATTTTTTCTCAAAAACGGTAAGTCTGGCGTGGTTTTGACCATAACAAGATTTGTAGAGGCATTCATTACGAACATTTTAAACCAAAAATCTTAGTTCTAGGCCTACTAGTTTCCGAGAAAATGAAAATAAACCAAATTATGCCATACTTTTAGCTGAAAATATGTAAAAATATGTATGTTATTGTGCGATGCACATATTTTTTCTCAAAAACGGTAAGTCTGGCGTGGTTTTGACCATAACAAGATTTGTAGAGGCATTCATTACGAACATTTTAAACCAAAAATCTTAATTCTAGGCCTACTAGTTTCCGAGAAAATGAAAATAAACCAAATTATGCCATACTTTTAGCTGAAAATATGTATGTTATTGTGCGATGCACATATTTTTTCTCAAAAACGGTAAGTCTGGCGTGGTTTTGACCATTACAAGATTTGTAGAGGCATTCATTACGAACATTTTAAACCAAAAATCTTAATTCTAGGCCTACTAGTTTCCGAGAAAATGAAAATAAACCAAATTATGCCATACTTTTAGCTGAAAATATGTATGTTATTGTGCGATGCACATATTTTTTCTCAAAAACGGTAAGTCTGGCGTGGTTTTGACCATAACAAGATTTGTAGAGGCATTCATTACGAACATTTTAAACCAAAAATCTTAATTCTAGGCCTACTAGTTTCCGAGAAAATGAAAATAAACCAAATTATGCCATACTTTTAGCTGAAAATATGTAAAAATATTTATGTTATTGTGCGATGCACATATTTTTTCTCAAAAACGGTAAGTCTGGCGTGGTTTTGACCATAACAAGATTTGTAGAGGCATTCATTACGAACATTTTAAACCAAAAATCTTAATTCTAGGCCTACTAGTTTCCGAGAAAATGAAAATAAACCAAATTATGCCATACTTTTAGCTGAAAATATGTATGTTATTGTGCGATGCACATATTTTTTCTCAAAAACGGTAAGTCTGGCGTGATTTTGACCATAACAAGATTTGTAGAGGCATTCATTACGAACATTTTAAACCAAAAATCTTAATTCTAGGCCTACTAGTTTCCGAGAAAATGAAAATAAACCAAATTATGCCATACTTTTAGCTGAAAATATGTAAAAATATGTATGTTATTGTGCGATGCACATATTTTTTCTCAAAAACGGTAAGTCTGGCGTGGTTTTGACCATAACAAGATTTGTAGAGGCATTCATTACGAACATTTTAAACTAAAAGTCTTAATTCTAGGCCTACTAGTTTCCGAGAAAATGAAAATAAACCAAATTATGCAATACTTTTAGCTGAAAATATGTAAAAATATGTATGTTATTGTGCGATGCACATATTTTTTCTCAAAAACGGTAAGTCTGGCGTGGTTTTGACCATAACAAGATTTGTAGAGGCGTTCATTACGAACATTTTAAACCAAAAATCTTAATTCTAGGCCTACTAGTTTCCGAGAAAATGAAAATAAACCAAATTATGCCATACTTTTAGCTGAAAATATGTAAAAATATGTATGTTATTGTGCGATGCACATATTTTTTCTCAAAAACGGTAAGTCTGGCGTGGTTTTGACCATAACAAGATTTGTAGAGGCATTCATTACGAACATTTTAAACCAAAAATCTTAATTCTAGGCCTACTAGTTTCCGAGAAAATGAAAATAAACCAAATTATGCCATACTTTTAGCTGAAAATATGTAAAAATATGTATGTTATTGTGCGATGCACATATTTTTTCTCAAAAACGGTAAGTCTGGCGTGGTTTTGACCATAACAAGATTTGTAGAGGCATTCATTACGAACATTTTAAACCAAAAATCTTAATTCTAGGCCTACTAGTTTCCGAGAAAATGAAAATAAACCAAATTATGCCATACTTTTAGCTGAAAATATGTAAAAATATGTATGTTATTGTGCGTTGCACATATTTTTTCTCAAAAACGGTAAGTCTGGCGTGGTTTTGACCATAACAAGATTTGTAGAGGCATTCATTACGAACATTTTAAACCAAAAATCTTAATTCTAGGCCTACTAGTTTCCGAGAAAATGAAAATAAACCAAATTATGCCACACTTTTAGCTGAAAATATGTAAAAATATGTATGTTATTGTGCGATGCACATATTTTTTCTCAAAAACGGTAAGTCTGGCGTGGTTTTGACCATAACAAGATTTGTAGAGGCATTCATTACGAACATTTTAAACCAAAAATCTTAATTCTAGGCCTACTAGTTTCCGAGAAAATGAAAATAAACCAAATTATGCCATACTTTTAGCTGAAAATATGTAAAAATATGTATGTTATTGTGCGATGCACATATTTTTTCTCAAAAACGGTAAGTCTGGCGTGGTTTTGACCATAACAAGATTTGTAGAGGCATTCATTACGAACATTTTAAACCAAAAATCTTAATTCTAGGCCTACTAGTTTCCGAGAAAATGAAAATAAACCAAATTATGCCATACTTTTAGCTGAAAATATGTATGTTATTGTGCGATGCACATATTTTTTCTCAAAAACGGTAAGTCTGCGGTGGTTTTGACCATAACAAGATTTGTAGAGGCATTCATTACGAACATTTTAAACCAAAAATCTTTATTCTAGGCCTACTAGTTTCCGAGAAAATGAAAATAAACCAAATTATGCCATACTTTTAGCTGAAAATATGTAAAAATATGTATGTTATTGTGCGATGCACATATTTTTTCTCAAAAACGGTAAGTCTGGCGTGGTTTTGACCATAACAAGATTTGTAGAGGCATTCATTACGAACATTTTAAACCAAAAATCTTAATTCTAGGCCTACTAGTTTCCGAGAAAATGAAAATAAACCAAATTATGCCATACTTTTAGCTGAAAATATGTATGTTATTGTGCGATGCACATATTTTTTCTCAAAAACGGTAAGTCTGGCGTGGTTTTGACCATAACAAGATTTGTAGAGGCATTCATTACGAACATTTTAAACCAAAAATCTTTATTCTAGGCCTACTAGTTTCCGAGAAAATGAAAATAAACCAAATTATGCCATACTTTTAGCTGAAAATATGTATGTTATTGTGCGATGCACATATTTTTTCTCAAAAACGGTAAGTCTGGCGTGGTTTTGACCATAACAAGATTTGTAGAGGTATTCATTACGAACATTTTAAACTAAAAATCTTAATTCTAGGCCTACTAGTTTCCGAGAAAATGAAAATAAACCAAATTATGCCATACTTTTAGCTGAAAATATGTAAAAATATGTATGTTATTGTGCGATGCACATATTTTTTCTCAAAAACGGTAAGTCTGGCGTGGTTTTGACCATAACAAGATTTGTAGAGGCATTCATTACGAACATTTTAAACTAAAAATCTTAATTCTAGGCCTACTAGTTTCCGAGAAAATGAAAATAAACCAAATTATGCAATACTTTTAGCTGAAAATATGTAAAAATATGTATGTTATTGTGCGATGCACATATTTTTTCTCAAAAACGGTAAGTCTGGCGTGGTTTTGACCATAACAAGATTTGTAGAGGCATTCATTACGAACATTTTAAACCAAAAATCTTAATTCTAGGCCTACTAGTTTCCGAGAAAATGAAAATAAACCAAATTATGCCATACTTTTAGCTGAAAATATGTAAAAATATGTATGTTATTGTGCGATGCACATATTTTTTCTCAAAAACGGTAAGTCTGGCGTGGTTTTGACCATAACAAGATTTGTAGAGGCATTCATTACGAACATTTTAAACCAAAAATCTTAATTCTAGGCCTACTAGTTTCCGAGAAAATGAAAATAAACCAAATTATGCCATACTTTTAGCTGAAAATATGTATGTTATTGTGCGATGCACATATTTTTTCTCAAAAACGGTAAGTCTGGCGTGGTTTTGACCATAACAAGATTTGTAGAGGCATTCATTACGAACATTTTAAACCAAAAATCTTTATTCTAGGCCTACTAGTTTCCGAGAAAATGAAAATAAACCAAATTATGCCATACTTTTAGCTGAAAATATGTAAAAATATGTATGTTATTGTGCGATGCACATATTTTTTCTCAAAAACGGTAAGTCTGGCGTGGTTTTGACCATAACAAGATTTGTAGAGGCATTCATTACGAACATTTTAAACCAAAAATCTTAATTCTAGGCCTACTAGTTTCCGAGAAAATGAAAATAAACCAAATTATGCCATACTTTTAGCTGAAAATATGTAAAAATATGTATGTTATTGTGCGATGCACATATTTTTTCTCAAAAACGGTAAGTCTGGCGTGGTTTTGACCATAACAAGATTTGTAGAGGCATTCATTACGAACATTTTAAACCAAAAATCTTTATTCTAGGCCTACTAGTTTCCGAGAAAATGAAAATAAACCAAATTATGCCATACTTTTAGCTGAAAATATGTATGTTATTGTGCGATGCACATATTTTTTCTCAAAAACGGTAAGTCTGGCGTGGTTTTGACCATAACAAGATTTGTAGAGGCATTCATTACGAACATTTTAAACCAAAAATCTTAATTCTAGGCCTACTAGTTTCCGAGAAAATGAAAATAAACCAAATTATGCCATACTTTTAGCTGAAAATATGTATGTTATTGTGCGATGCACATATTTTTTCTCAAAAACGGTAAGTCTGGCGTGGTTTTGACCATAACAAGATTTGTAGAGGCATTCATTACGAACATTTTAAACCAAAAATCTTAATTCTAGGCCTACTAGTTTCCGAGAAAATGAAAATAAACCAAATTATGCCATACTTTTAGCTGAAAATATGTAAAAATATGTATGTTATTGTGCGATGCACATATTTTTTCTCAAAAACGGTAAGTCTGGCGTGGTTTTGACCATAACAAGATTTGTAGAGGCATTCATTACGAACATTTTAAACCAAAAATCTTAATTCTAGGCCTACTAGTTTCCGAGAAAATGAAAATAAACCAAATTATGCCATACTTTTAGCTGAAAATATGTATGTTATTGTGCGATGCACATATTTTTTCTCAAAAACGGTAAGTCTGGCGTGGTTTTGACCATAACAAGATTTGTAGAGGCATTCATTACGAACATTTTAAACCAAAAATCTTAATTCTAGGCCTACTAGTTTCCGAGAAAATAAAAATAAACCAAATTATGCCATACTTTTAGCTGAAAATATGTAAAAATATGTATGTTATTGTGCGATGCACATATTTTTTCTCAAAAACGGTAAGTCTGGCGTGGTTTTGACCATAACAAGATTTGTAGAGGCATTCATTACGAACATTTTAAACCAAAAATCTTAATTCTAGGCCTACTAGTTTCCGAGAAAATGAAAATAAACCAAATTATGCCATACTTTTAGCTGAAAATATGTATGTTATTGTGCGATGCACATATTTTTTCTCAAAAACGGTAAGTCTGGCGTGGTTTTGACCATAACAAGATTTGTAGAGGCATTCATTACGAACATTTTAAACCAAAAATCTTAATTCTAGGCCTACTAGTTTCCGAGAAAATGAAAATAAACCAAATTATGCCATACTTTTAGCTGAAAATATGTAAAAATATGTATGTTATTGTGCGATGCACATATTTTTTCTCAAAAACGGTAAGTCTGGCGTGGTTTTGACCATAACAAGATTTGTAGAGGCATTCATTACGAACATTTTAAACTAAAAATCTTAATTCTAGGCCTACTAGTTTCCGAGAAAATGAAAATAAACCAAATTATGCCATACTTTTAGCTGAAAATATGTATGTTATTGTGCGATGCACATATTTTTTCTCAAGAACGGTAAGTCTGGCGTGGTTTTGACCATAACAAGATTTGTAGAGGCATTCATTACGAACATTTTAAACCAAAAATCTTAATTCTAGGCCTACTAGTTTCCGAGAAAATGAAAATAAACCAAATTATGCCATACTTTTAGCTGAAAATATGTATGTTATTGTGCGATGCACATATTTTTTCTTAAAAACGGTAAGTCTGGCGTGGTTTTGACCATAACAAGATTTGTAGAGGCATTCATTACGAACATTTTAAACCAAAAATCTTAATTCTAGGCCTACTAGTTTCCGAGAAAATGAAAATAAACCAAATTATGCCATACTTTTAGCTGAAAATATGTATGTTATTGTGCGATGCACATATTTTTTCTCAAAAACGGTAAGTCTGGCGTGGTTTTGACCATAACAAGATTTGTAGAGGCATTCATTATGAACATTTTAAACCAAAAATCTTAATTCTAGGCCTACTAGTTTCCGAGAAAATGAAAATAAACCAAATTATGCCATACTTTTAGCTGAAAATATGTAAAAATATGTATGTTATTGTGCGATGCACATATTTTTTCTCAAGAACGGTAAGTCTGGCGTGGTTTTGACCATAACAAGATTTGTAGAGGCATTCATTATGAACATTTTAAACCAAAAATCTTAATTCTAGGCCTACTAGTTTCCGAAAAAATGAAAATAAACAAAATTATGCCATACTTTTAGCTGAAAATATGTATGTTATTGTGCGATGCACATATTTTTTCTCAAAAACGGTAAGTCTGGCGTGGTTTTGACCATAACAAGATTTGTAGAGGCATTCATTACGAACATTTTAAACCAAAAATCTTAATTCTAGGCCTACTAGTTTCCGAGAAAATGAAAATAAACCAAATTATGCCATACTTTTAGCTGAAAATATGTATGTTATTGTGCGATGCACATATTTTTTCTCAAGAATGGTAAGTCTGGCGTGGTTTTGACCATAACAAGATTTGTAGAGGCATTCATTATGAACATTTTAAACCAAAAATCTTAATTCTAGGCCTACTAGTTTCCGAGAAAATGAAAATAAACCAAATTATGCCATACTTTTAGCTGAAAATATGTAAAAATATGTATGTTATTGTGCGATGCACATATTTTTTCTCAAAAACGGTAAGTCTGGCGTGGTTTTGACCATAACAAGATTTGTAGAGGCATTCATTACGAACATTTTAAACCAAAAATCTTAATTCTAGGCCTACTAGTTTCCGAGAAAATGAAAATAAACCAAATTATGCCATACTTTTAGCTGAAAATATGTATGTTATTGTGCGATGCACATATTTTTTCTCAAGAACGGTAAGTCTGGCGTGGTTTTGACCATAACAAGATTTGTAGAGGCATTCATTATGAACATTTTAAACCAAAAATCTTAATTCTAGGCCTACTAGTTTCCGAGAAAATGAAAATAAACCAAATTATGCCATACTTTTAGCTGAAAATATGTAAAAATATGTATGTTATTGTGCGATGCACATATTTTTTCTCAAAAACGGTAAGTCTGGCGTGGTTTTGACCATAACAAGATTTGTAGAGGCATTCATTACGAACATTTTAAACTAAAAATCTTAATTCTAGGCCTACTAGTTTCCGAGAAAATGAAAATAAACCAAATTATGCCATACTTTTAGCTGAAAATATGTATGTTATTGTGCGATGCACATATTTTTTCTCAAGAACGGTAAGTCTGGCGTGGTTTTGACCATAACAAGATTTGTAGAGGCATTCATTACGAACATTTTAAACCAAAAATCTTTATTCTAGGCCTACTAGTTTCCGAGAAAATGAAAATAAACCAAATTATGCCATACTTTTAGCTGAAAATATGTATGTTATTGTGCGATGCACATATTTTTTCTTAAAAACGGTAAGTCTGGCGTGGTTTTGACCATAACAAGATTTGTAGAGGCATTCATTACGAACATTTTAAACCAAAAATCTTAATTCTAGGCCTACTAGTTTCCGAGAAAATGAAAATAAACCAAATTATGCCATACTTTTAGCTGAAAATATGTATGTTATTGTGCGATGCACATATTTTTTCTCAAAAACGGTAAGTCTGGCGTGGTTTTGACCATAACAAGATTTGTAGAGGCATTCATTATGAACATTTTAAACCAAAAATCTTAATTCTAGGCCTACTAGTTTCCGAGAAAATGAAAATAAACCAAATTATGCCATACTTTTAGCTGAAAATATGTAAAAATATGTATGTTATTGTGCGATGCACATATTTTTTCTCAAGAACGGTAAGTCTGGCGTGGTTTTGACCATAACAAGATTTGTAGAGGCATTCATTACGAACATTTTAAACCAAAAATCTTAATTCTAGGCCTACTAGTTTCCGAAAAAATGAAAATAAACAAAATTATGCCATACTTTTAGCTGAAAATATGTATGTTATTGTGCGATGCACATATTTTTTCTCAAAAACGGTAAGTCTGGCGTGGTTTTGACCATAACAAGATTTGTAGAGGCATTCATTACGAACATTTTAAACCAAAAATCTTAATTCTAGGCCTACTAGTTTCCGAGAAAATGAAAATAAACCAAATTATGCCATACTTTTAGCTGAAAATATGTATGTTATTGTGCGATGCACATATTTTTTCTCAAGAATGGTAAGTCTGGCGTGGTTTTGACCATAACAAGATTTGTAGAGGCATTCATTATGAACATTTTAAACCAAAAATCTTAATTCTAGGCCTACTAGTTTCCGAGAAAATGAAAATAAACCAAATTATGCCATACTTTTAGCTGAAAATATGTAAAAATATGTATGTTATTGTGCGATGCACATATTTTTTCTCAAAAACGGTAAGTCTGGCGTGGTTTTGACCATAACAAGATTTGTAGAGGCATTCATTACGAACATTTTAAACCAAAAATCTTAATTCTAGGCCTACTAGTTTCCGAGAAAATGAAAATAAACCAAATTATGCCATACTTTTAGCTGAAAATATGTATGTTATTGTGCGATGCACATATTTTTTCTCAAGAACGGTAAGTCTGGCGTGGTTTTGACCATAACAAGATTTGTAGAGGCATTCATTATGAACATTTTAAACCAAAAATCTTAATTCTAGGCCTACTAGTTTCCGAGAAAATGAAAATAAACCAAATTATGCCATACTTTTAGCTGAAAATATGTATGTTATTGTGCGATGGACATATTTTTTCTCAAAAACGGTAAGTCTGGCGTGGTTTTGACCATAACAAGATTTGTAGAGGCATTCATTACGAACATTTTAAACCAAAAGTCTTAATTCTAGGCCTACTAGTTTCCGAGAAAATGAAAATAAACCAAATTATGCCATACTTTTAGCTGAAAATATGTATGTTATTGTGCGATGCACATATTTTTTCTCAAGAACGGTAAGTCTGGCGTGATTTTGACCATAACAAGATTTGTAGAGGCATTCATTACGAACATTTTAAACCAAAAATCTTAATTCTAGGCCTACTAGTTTCCGAGAAAATGAAAATAAACCAAATTATGCCATACGTTTAGCTGAAAATATGTAAAAATATGTATGTTATTGTGCGATGCACATATTTTTTCTCAAAAACGGTAAGTCTGGCGTGGTTTTGACCATAACAAGATTTGTAGAGGCATTCATTACGAACATTTTAAACCAAAAATCTTAATTCTAGGCCTACTAGTTTCCGAGAAAATGAAAATAAACCAAATTATGCCATACTTTTAGCTGAAAATATGTATGTTATTGTGCGATGCACATATTTTTTCTCAAGAACGGTAAGTCTGGCGTGGTTTTGACCATAACAAGATTTGTAGAGGCATTCATTATGAACATTTTAAACCAAAAATCTTAATTCTAGGCCTACTAGTTTCCGAGAAAATGAAAATAAACCAAATTATGCCATACTTTTAGCTGAAAATATGTAAAAATATGTATGTTATTGTGCGATGCACATATTTTTTCTCAAAAACGGTAAGTCTGGCGTGGTTTTGACCATAACAAGATTTGTAGAGGCATTCATTATGAACATTTTAAACCAAAAATCTTAATTCTAGGCCTACTAGTTTCCGAGAAAATGAAAATAAACCAAATTATGCCATACTTTTAGCTGAAAATATGTATGTTATTGTGCGATGCACATATTTTTTCTCAAGAACGGTAAGTCTGGCGTGGTTTTGACCATAACAAGATTTGTAGAGGCATTCATTATGAACATTTTAAACCAAAAATCTTAATTCTAGGCCTACTAGTTTCCGAGAAAATGAAAATAAACCAAATTATGCCATACTTTTAGCTGAAAATATGTAAAAATATGTATGTTATTGTGCGATGCACAGATTTTTTCTCAAAAACGGTAAGTCTGGCGTGGTTTTGACCACAACAAGATTTGTAGAGGCATTCATTACGAACATTTTAAACCAAAAATCTTAATTCTAGGCCTACTAGTTTCCGAGAAAATGAAAATAAACCAAATTATGCCATACTTTTAGCTGAAAATATGTATGTTATTGTGCGATGCACATATTTTTTCTCAAGAACGGTAAGTCTGGCGTGATTTTGACCATAACAAGATTTGTAGAGGCATTCATTACGAACATTTTAAACCAAAAATCTTAATTCTAGGCCTACTAGTTTCCGAGAAAATGAAAATAAACCAAATTATGCCATACTTTTAGCTGAAAATATGTAAAAATATGTATGTTATTGTGCGATGCACATATTTTTTCTCAAAAACGGTAAGTCTGGCGTGGTTTTGACCATAACAAGATTTGTAGAGGCATTCATTACGAACATTTTAAACCAAAAATCTTAATTCTAGGCCTACTAGTTTCCGAGAAAATGAAAATAAACCAAATTATGCCATACGTTTAGCTGAAAATATGTAAAAATACATATTTTTTCTCAAAAACGGTAAGTCTGGCGTGGTTTTGACCATAACAAGATTTGTAGAGGCATTCATTACGAACATTTTAAACCAAAAATCCTAATTCTAGGCCTACTAGTTTCCGAGAAAATGAAAATAAACCAAATTATGCCATACTTTTAGCTGAAAATATGTAAAAATATGTATGTTATTGTGCGATGCACGGATTTTTTCTCAAAAACGGTAAGTCTGGCGTGATTTTGACCATAACAAGATTTGTAGAGGCATTCATTACGAACATTTTAAACCAAAAATCTTAATTCTAGGCCTACTAGTTTCCGAGAAAATGAAAATAAACCAAATTATGCCATACGTTTAGCTGAAAATATGTAAAAATATGTATGTTATTGTGCGATGCACATATTTTTTCTCAAAAACGGTAAGTCTGGCGTGGTTTTGACCATAACAAGATTTGTAGAGGCATTCATTACGAACATTTTAAACCAAAAATCTTAATTCTAGGCCTACTAGTTTCCGAGAAAATGAAAATAAACCAAATTATGCCATACTTTTAGCTGAAAATATGTATGTTATTGTGCGATGCACATATTTTTTCTCAAGAACGGTAAGTCTGGCGTGATTTTGACCATAACAAGATTTGTAGAGGCATTCATTACGAACATTTTAAACCAAAAATCTTAATTCTAGGCCTACTAGTTTCCGAGAAAATGAAAATAAACCAAATTATGCCATACGTTTAGCTGAAAATATGTAAAAATATGTATGTTATTGTGCGATGCACATATTTTTTCTCAAAAACGGTAAGTCTGGCGTGGTTTTGACCATAACAAGATTTGTAGAGGCATTCATTACGAACATTTTAAACCAAAAATCTTAATTCTAGGCCTACTAGTTTCCGAGAAAATGAAAATAAACCAAATTATGCCATACTTTTAGCTGAAAATACATATGTAAAAATATGTATGTAATTGTGCGATGCACATATTTTTTCTCAAAAACGGTAAGTCTGGCGTGGTTTTGACCATAACAAGATTTGTAGAGGCATTCATTACGAACATTTTAAGCCAAAAATCCTAATTCTAGGCCTACTAGTTTCCGAGAAAATGAAAATAAACCAAATTATGCCATACTTTTAGCTGAAAATATGTATGTTATTGTGCGATGCACATATTTTTTCTCAAGAACGGTAAGTCTGGCGTGGTTTTGACCATAACAAGATTTGTAGAGGCATTCATTACGAACATTTTAAACCAAAAATCTTAATTCTAGGCCTACTAGTTTCCGAGAAAATGAAAATAAACCAAATTATGCCATACTTTTAGCTGAAAATATGTATGTTATTGTGCGATGCACATATTTTTTCTCAAAAACGGTAAGTCTGGCGTGATTTTGACCATAACAAGATTTGTAGAGGCATTCATTACGAACATTTTAAACCAAAAATCTTAATTCTAGGCCTACTAGTTTCCGAGAAAATGAAAATAAACCAAATTATGCCATACGTTTAGCTGAAAATATGTAAAAATATGTATGTTATTGTGCGATGCACATATTTTTTCTCAAAAACGGTAAGTCTGGCGTGGTTTTGACCATAACAAGATTTGTAGAGGCATTCATTACGAACATTTTAAACCAAAAATCTTTATTCTAGGCCTACTAGTTTCCGAGCAAATGAAAATAAACCAAATTATGCCATACTTTTAGCTGAAAATATGTAAAAATATGTATGTTATTGTGCGATGCACATATTTTTTCTCAAAAACGGTAAGTCTGGCGTGGTTTTGACCATAACAAGATTTGTAGAGGCATTCATTACGAACATTTTAAACCAAAAATCTTAATTCTAGGCCTACTAGTTTCCGAGAAAATGAAAATAAACCAAATTATGCCATACTTTTAGCTGAAAATATGTATGTTATTGTGCGATGCACATATTTTTTCTCAAGAACGGTAAGTCTGGCGTGGTTTTGACCATAACAAGATTTGTAGAGGCATTCATTATGAACATTTTAAACCAAAAATCTTAATTCTAGGCCTACTAGTTTCCGAGAAAATGAAAATAAACCAAATTATGCCATACTTTTAGCTGAAAATATGTAAAAATATGTATGTTATTGTGCGATGCACAGATTTTTTCTCAAAAACGGTAAGTCTGGCGTGGTTTTGACCACAACAAGATTTGTAGAGGCATTCATTACGAACATTTTAAACCAAAAATCTTAATTCTAGGCCTACTAGTTTCCGAGAAAATGAAAATAAACCAAATTATGCCATACTTTTAGCTGAAAATATGTATGTTATTGTGCGATGCACATATTTTTTCTCAAGAACGGTAAGTCTGGCGTGATTTTGACCATAACAAGATTTGTAGAGGCATTCATTACGAACATTTTAAACCAAAAATCTTAATTCTAGGCCTACTAGTTTCCGAGAAAATGAAAATAAACCAAATTATGCCATACTTTTAGCTGAAAATATGTAAAAATATGTATGTTATTGTGCGATGCACATATTTTTTCTCAAAAACGGTAAGTCTGGCGTGGTTTTGACCATAACAAGATTTGTAGAGGCATTCATTACGAACATTTTAAACCAAAAATCTTAATTCTAGGCCTACTAGTTTCCGAGAAAATGAAAATAAACCAAATTATGCCATACGTTTAGCTGAAAATATGTAAAAATACATATTTTTTCTCAAAAACGGTAAGTCTGGCGTGGTTTTGACCATAACAAGATTTGTAGAGGCATTCATTACGAACATTTTAAACCAAAAATCCTAATTCTAGGCCTACTAGTTTCCGAGAAAATGAAAATAAACCAAATTATGCCATACTTTTAGCTGAAAATATGTAAAAATATGTATGTTATTGTGCGATGCACAGATTTTTTCTCAAAAACGGTAAGTCTGGCGTGATTTTGACCATAACAAGATTTGTAGAGGCATTCATTACGAACATTTTAAACCAAAACTCTTAATTCTAGGCCTACTAGTTCCTGAGAAAATGAAAATAAACCAAATTATGCCATACGTTTAGCTGAAAATATGTAAAAATATGTATGTTATTGTGCGATGCACATATTTTTTCTCAAAAACGGTAAGTCTGGCGCGGTTCACTGCTAACCGCGCTCCAGTTCAGACGCGTTTTTAAATCGCTCCGCAACAATTTAGCCCTTGTCTTTTTCTCTTCGCCACCCAATTTGCTACGCGCGCAATCCACTATAACTTGTGCTGTTCGTGCAATTTATCCATACCACACTTCGCAACCTGCTTTCTCAACCTACCTCAACAATGGAAAAGTGCTGTGCAAACGAAACGTGCGGATTCGGGTCGGGTAACGTAAGTGAACTAATTACTTGCAGTGGTTTGTGCCAAAAATCGTATCACCCGGTGTGCATTGGCCTCAAAGGTCGCTCTCTGACCTATATAAAAGAACTCTCAACCGTGATGCAATTCGTGTGCCCTGATTGCAAAGAACTATCGTTATCGCACATCTTGCTAGCGATTAAGTGCCATAATGAGGCAATGACCTCACTATTTTCGGATTTATCAAACCAAAACAAAAAAGTTTTAAATAAGCTCTCCGCTATTGAGCTTATTCCCAAGTCCATCGATGATCTCCAATATTGTTTAGAAAATCGTACTGAGCCTCGTAATGATAGTCTGAAGGCTCTGGAAAAACATTTGAATAGCTCCTCCGATAATCGGAACATCATGGCCAAGGAGATCAGTGACTTATTTTGCTTAAAATTTAACAAACTAGAAAAAAAGTTCACAGTGCTCTCGGAAATGATAAAATCGAAAAGTGAAGACTTGCGCCATACCAATGAAGGCATTAACGGTATTCGCTCGGATCTCGATGTGCTTCAGCAATCAACCTCCTCCTCGACTTTACATCCTCACAGCATATCCCACAGCATTGCATTATCGGCGATAGATTCGGCCTGTGACCGTCTATCCTCCATTTATATGGATATGGAGAAAGCCATCTCTGAACTCAGGGAAGAAATCCAACATCTCGCAGCGAGGAACATGAACTCTCCTACTGCGCACGATAATACAAACAACATATCACTAATGGATGAACTTCTCAGTGTTAGCCCTGCAACCGATAACGTTTCCAGCGACAGCCCAACCGATTCCACCTCTCAAACGTCTATTGAGTCTGAACCTCCACCGTCCAAACTCCACTTCTTCGGTACATCATGGTCCAAGACAGAGTGGGACCATAGATTAAAAAAGCTTCAGGAGCAAAACCATCCCAGTGAGAAAGAGCTCACCGCATTTATCATCAGCAGAGCCCCACGAAAGATGACCGCTACACAGCTGAAGGAGTTCATGAAAGAAAGGTTCTTTTTTGACATCTATAAATGCAAGAACTTGAAAAATCGACGCTTCCTGTTTCACATCCCCAGTAAATACGACTGGCTACTTACGAACCCGTTTGGCGGCAATTATAAAATAGATAGCTTAAGTATAAAAAAACTGTCAGCTTCTACTAATTCTAGTCACCCTGTTAACACCCACCAAGCTTGCCCCTCTAACAAGGATCCCAATTGGAGCTTTAAAGTCGGCATTTTTCCGGACTTCTCTAAGCAAATTCGCGTGCCTCCTAAGCGAGTTTCCTTCAATTTGACAACTCAACCTACTAACTCACATCCGTTTCCCAAATTTGATCTAACATCTGGTGCCAAATATCCAAACTTTCGCAGATCCCACATTCTCAACCCATCATCAACATCAAATCTTAATCCTGACTCTGCGCCATTTACTCCCTCCACTTCACATCGCTCTGCACATCCCACCTCTGCAAAACCACCTTCCAACCCCCCTAACTTACCTACTGAACCTAAATCGTTCCTTGACCCACTGTTCCCTCCCGTTGCGAAATTAACCAAGCAACTCAGTGACATCGGTGAAGATGGCCGCTATGTTCTGTCACGCCTTCGTGATCGCAAAATTTACGGCAACGTTCGTCTCTATCTGGCATATTTACATGACAAGGACGACTCCATCTGCGTTGACGGAATAACCAAAACAAATGTTATGGTCTCACTTCATCAAGAAGGTCTTCCCACCGACCCCACAGAATTAAAAAAGATTTTCGTCAATTTTCATGAGAGCTTAAATATACCACCCAATAACGTTGCAAATGATCTATCCACATTTGCGTCGCATATTGCCACGAAGCGCATTGCCCATCTTCAAAGAACTCGTTCTAATTATAAAAACTATTTTCGCTCCTAACCGTCCAAATCACGAAATTAAACACCTGTCTATTTATTATCAGAACGTTCGAGGTTTACGCACTAAGTCTTCTTCCGTGTTTCTTAATTCTCAAAAACTACCTTATGATGTCTTCGCCCTTACTGAAACTAATCTCTCTTCTTCCTTTAACAGCAATGAGTTCTTTACCTCTAATTTTAATGTTCTCCGGAACGATGGCGTAGAAAAAGAAGATAATTCTAACGGGCGCGGTGTTCTCTTGGCCATCCACAACCAATACGATTCATCAGTTTTTAAAACCTCTCACACTGCTAATTTCGAATTTATTTGTGCTAAAATTTCCATTCTCAAACGTAACCTTTATCTGTTTTGCTGCTACATTCGCCCTTCTCAGCCAATCCGAAGTTATCAGCTTGCTATTGATGCCATAGACTCTCTTTTTGACGTCATAGATACCAACGATGATGTTATAATATTAGGTGACTTTAACCTACCTCATCTTCAATGGGTACAATCTGATGATGAATCATATTTTGTCGCGACCAATGTTACCACTGAATTGGAATCAGTCTTTTTAGATTGCATTTCCAATTCCGGTTTATATCAAATAAGTGGTATAACTAACTGCCTTAGTAGGCAACTTGATCTCATTTTCTCATCCAACACAGAAAATTGCGTTGTCGTTGAAAGTGATCACCTACTGTCTACTTTAGACCGGTATCACCCACCCCTATTTCTTTCTTTTTCTTACGGCGACTTAATTCAGAAAAATCATACACCAACCTCATATAGTTTAAATTTTCGAAAAGCGGACTTTGACAAACTTAATAGCTTGCTCAGTTACGCCAACTTTAATAATACTCATCTTAACGTTGAAACTGCTCTTTCGTCCTTTTACTCTATAATTTTTGATTGCATTCTAAAATCAGTCCCTTATAAGACCACCAGAACCTCTACTTCCTCCCCACCTTGGTATAACAAACATCTACGCTCGCTTCGCAACAAGAGAAACAAACTCTGGGAAACCTATTTAAAATCTCGGTCTGGTTTTGACTACTCCATATACCAGCGATTCCATTTACAATTTGCTGACCAAAATGAACGTCTTTACCAAGAGTACATCAACCGAATGCAATCTAATCTCATTACAGATCCCAAGAGCTTTTATCATTTCATTAATACCAAACGGAAATGTGATAACTATCCTACAACTCTTAAATTCGAAGATACAGTTTCGTCAGACCCGCAAACTATTGCAAACCTGTTCGCGGACTTCTTCAGTCAGTCGTACTCCGACGATTCCATTGACGTTGATGTTGATTATTTCTCCTACATGAACAACTGCGCCCAAACTTCACTAGTTTCCATCAACATCACCGTTCCCATCGTTGAAGAGAAATTAAATAACCTAAAGGACGATTATTCTCCTGGTCCCGATGGGTTACCGGCAATAGTTCTCAAAAAATGCGCAAAACTCTTGGCCCAACCTCTGACGTCCCTCTTCCTTATGTCCACCTCGCAAGGATCCTTCCCACCGTCTTGGAAGAATTCATTCATTGTTCCTATACACAAGAAAGGCTCAAAAAATGAGATAAATAACTATCGTCCTATAGCCAAACTTTCTTGCATTCCTAAAGTTTTTGAAAGCATCGTTTATGATTTAATGTATTTCCATTGCAAATCTTTGTTTTCTTCTTCACAACACGGTTTTCTCAAGGGCAGGTCGACCACGACGAATCTCACGCAATTTGTCTCTGAAGCACTACGCGCATTTGAACATGGGAAAGAAGTCGACGTGATAGCTACTGACTTCAGCAAAGCATTTGATAAAATATCACACGATATTATTTTGTTCAAATTAAACGCTCTAGGTTTCCCACCAAGTCTCGTCAAATGGGTAAATTCGTATTTGGAAGGAAGAAAATATGAAGTTTTATTTAGATCTGTTGTCTCCAAGTCCTTTAACGCTACATCAGGTGTTCCGCAGGGTAGCCACCTGGGTCCTTTAATTTTCGTCCTTACTACGAATGATGTTGTCTACATCATCAAGAACTCTCAACTTTCTGTTTACGCCGATGATATGAAAATCTTTAATTGCATCTCTTCTCCCTCCGACTCTAAACCCCTTCAACGTGATCTCAATAGATTCTCTGTTTGGTGTAAGAAAAACTTTCTCCAGTTGAATGTCAGCAAATGTCAATCTATTACATTCTCCCGAAAACGACTGCAACCGGCTAGAAATTACTTCCTATGCAATGAATTAATTCCTTCCGTCTGTTCTCTGCGTGATCTCGGTGTAATCTGCGATCGGGAGCTTAACTTCCGTTCCCATATCGACAACATAATTAATAGAGCCAACTCTGCACTAGGCTTTGTTAAACGTTGGTCAAAAGAATTTTCAAACCCCTATGTCACTAAGTCTCTGTATGTCACCTTCGTTAGACCTATCCTTGAATATGCCAGTCCGGTCTGGTCCCCCTACTATCTTGTTCACATCCAACGTATAGAAGCCGTCCAACGCAGATTCTTACGTTTTGCCCTTCGCGATCTCAACTGGGCTGACAGAATTAACTTGCCCCCTTATTCGGAACGCCTAAAACTTATACGTCTCGAATCTCTTGAAAAGCGTCGCGAAATTGCAGACTTACTTTTCCTCCACCAACTACTTACTGGTCACACAGATTGCCCCCAGCTACTTGAACTCGTCTCCTTTAGCACCAATTCCCACTACCTAAGATCTAGTTTTCTATTCCGCGTTAGATCACACCGTACTAATTATGGCTTAAACTCCCCTATCTCCAGAATGTTACGTTTTGCTAACATCGCTAATCGCTCATTCGACTTCCACCTCTCAAAATCATCTCTCCGAAATGGTCTTAAGACTCGCCATTCTTCCCCCTAAGTTATGTTTTAGTTCTTAAGTTTAGTTTATTAAGTTAGATTAAGTTTATTAAATTAGATTAAGTTCGCTTGTATTAAGCAGAAATAAATAAATAACAAGATTTGTAGAGGCATTCATTACGAACATTTTAAACCAAAAATCTTAATTCTAGGCCTACTAGTTTCCGAGAAAATGAAAATAAACCAAATTATGCCATACTTTTAGCTGAAAATATGTATGTTATTGTGCGATGCACATATTTTTTCTCAAGAACGGTAAGTCTGGCGTGATTTTGACCATAACAAGATTTGTAGAGGCATTCATTACGAACATTTTAAACCAAAAATCTTAATTCTAGGCCTACTAGTTTCCGAGAAAATGAAAATAAACCAAATTATGCCATACGTTTAGCTGAAAATATGTAAAAATATGTATGTTATTGTGCGATGCACATATTTTTTCTCAAAAACGGTAAGTCTGGCGTGGTTTTGACCATAACAAGATTTGTAGAGGCATTCATTACGAACATTTTAAACCAAAAATCTTAATTCTAGGCCTACTAGTTTCCGAGAAAATGAAAATAAACCAAATTATGCCATACTTTTAGCTGAAAATACATATGTAAAAATATGTATGTAATTGTGCGATGCACATATTTTTTCTCAAAAACGGTAAGTCTGGCGTGGTTTTGACCATAACAAGATTTGTAGAGGCATTCATTACGAACATTTTAAGCCAAAAATCCTAATTCTAGGCCTACTAGTTTCCGAGAAAATGAAAATAAACCAAATTATGCCATACTTTTAGCTGAAAATATGTATGTTATTGTGCGATGCACATATTTTTTCTCAAGAACGGTAAGTCTGGCGTGGTTTTGACCATAACAAGATTTGTAGAGGCATTCATTACGAACATTTTAAACCAAAAATCTTAATTCTAGGCCTACTAGTTTCCGAGAAAATGAAAATAAACCAAATTATGCCATACTTTTAGCTGAAAATATGTATGTTATTGTGCGATGCACATATTTTTTCTCAAAAACGGTAAGTCTGGCGTGATTTTGACCATAACAAGATTTGTAGAGGCATTCATTACGAACATTTTAAACCAAAAATCTTAATTCTAGGCCTACTAGTTTCCGAGAAAATGAAAATAAACCAAATTATGCCATACGTTTAGCTGAAAATATGTAAAAATATGTATGTTATTGTGCGATGCACATATTTTTTCTCAAAAACGGTAAGTCTGGCGTGGTTTTGACCATAACAAGATTTGTAGAGGCATTCATTACGAACATTTTAAACCAAAAATCTTAATTCTAGGCCTACTAGTTTCCGAGCAAATGAAAATAAACCAAATTATGCCATACTTTTAGCTGAAAATATGTAAAAATATGTATGTTATTGTGCGATGCACATATTTTTTCTCAAAAACGGTAAGTCTGGCGTGGTTTTGACCATAACAAGATTTGTAGAGGCATTCATTACGAACATTTTAAACCAAAAATCTTAATTCTAGGCCTACTAGTTTCCGAGAAAATGAAAATAAACCAAATTATGCCATACCTTTAGCTGAAAATATGTATGTTATTGTGTGATGCACATATTTTTTCTCAAAAACGGTAAGTCTGGCGTGGTTTTGACCATAACAAGATTTGTAGAGGCATTCATTACGAACATTTTAAACTAAAAATCTTAATTCTAGGCCTACTAGTTTCCGAGAAAATGAAAATAAACCAAATTATGCCATACTTTTAGCTGAAAATATGTATGTTATTGTGCGATGCACATATTTTTTCTCAAAAACGGTAAGTCTGGCGTGGTTTTTTGACCATAACAAGATTTGTAGAGGCATTCATTATGAACATTTTAAACCAAAAATCTTAATTCTAGGCCTACTAGTTTCCGAGAAAATGAAAATAAACCAAATTATGCCATACTTTTAGCTGAAAATATGTATGTTATTGTGCGATGCACGTATTTTTTCTCAAGAACGGTAAGTCTGGCGTGGTTTTGACCATAACAAGATTTGTAGAGGCATTCATTACGAACATTTTAAACCAAAAATCTTAATTCTAGGCCTACTAGTTTCCGAGAAAATGAAAATAAACCAAATTATGCCATACTTTTAGCTGAAAATATGTAAAAATATGTATGTTATTGTGCGATGCACAGATTTTTTCTCAAAAACGGTAAGTCTGGCGTGGTTTTGACCATAACAAGATTTGTAGAGGCATTCATTACGAACATTTTAAACCAAAAATCTTAATTCTAGGCCTACTAGTTTCCGAGAAAATGAAAATAAACCAAATTATGCCATACTTTTAGCTGAAAATATGTATGTTATTGTGCGATGCACATATTTTTTCTCAAGAACGGTAAGTCTGGCGTGGTTTTGACCATAACAAGATTTGTAGAGGCATTCATTACGAACATTTTAAACCAAAAATCTTAATTCTAGGCCTACTAGTTTCCGAGAAAATGAAAATAAACCAAATTATGCCATACTTTTAGCTGAAAATATGTATGTTATTGTGCGATGCACATATTTTTTCTCAAGAACGGTAAGTCTGGCGTGATTTTGACCATAACAAGATTTGTAGAGGCATTCATTACGAACATTTTAAACCAAAAATCTTAATTCTAGGCCTACTAGTTTCCGAGAAAATGAAAATAAACCAAATTATGCCATACGTTGAGCTGAAAATATGTAAAAATATGTATGTTATTGTGCGATGCACATATTTTTTCTCAAAAACGGTAAGTCTGGCGTGGTTTTGACCATAACAAGATTTGTAGAGGCATTCATTACGAACATTTTAAACCAAAAATCTTAATTCTAGGCCTACTAGTTTCCGAGAAAATGAAAATAAACCAAATTATGCCATACTTTTAGCTGAAAATATGTAAAAATATGTATGTTATAGTGCGATGCACATATTTTTTCTCAAAAACAGTAAGTCTGGCGTGGTTTTGACCATAACAAGATTTGTAGAGGCATTCATTACGAACATTTTAAGCCAAAAATCCTAATTCTAGGCCTACTAGTTTCCGAGAAAATGAAAATAAACCAAATTATGCCATACTTTTAGCTGAAAATATGTATGTTATTGTGCGATGCACATATTTTTTCTCAAGAACGGTAAGTCTGGCGTGATTTTGACCATAACAAGATTTGTAGAGGCATTCATTACGAACATTTTAAACCAAAAATCTTAATTCTAGGCCTACTAGTTTCCGAGAAAATGAAAATAAACCAAATTATGCCATACTTTTAGCTGAAAATATGTAAAAATATGTATGTTATTGTGCGATGCACATATTTTTTCTCAAAAACGGTAAGTCTAGCGTGGTTTTGACCATAACAAGATTTGTAGAGGCATTCATTACGAACATTTTAAACCAAAAATCTTAATTCTAGGCCTACTAGTTTCCGAGAAAATGAAAATAAACCAAATTATGCCATACCTTTAGCTGAAAATATGTATGTTATTGTGTGATGCACATATTTTTTCTCAAAAACGGTAAGTCTGGCGTGATTTTGACCATAACAAGATTTGTAGAGGCATTCATTACGAACATTTTAAACCAAAAATCTTAATTCTAGGCCTACTAGTTTCCGAGAAAATGAAAATAAACCAAATTATGCCATACTTTTAGCTGAAAATATGTATGTTATTGTGCGATGCACATATTTTTTCTCAAAAACGGTAAGTCTGGCGTGGTTTTTTGACCATAATAAGATTTGTAGAGGCATTCATTATGAACATTTTAAACCAAAAATCTTAATTCTAGGCCTACTAGTTTCCGAGAAAATGAAAATAAACCAAATTATGCCATACTTTTAGCTGAAAATATGTATGTTATTGTGCGATGCACATATTTTTTCTCAAGAACGGTAAGTCTGGCGTGGTTTTGACCATAACAAGATTTGTAGAGGCATTCATTACGAACATTTTAAACCAAAAATCTTAATTCTAGGCCTACTAGTTTCCGAGAAAATGAAAATAAACCAAATTATGCCATACTTTTAGCTGAAAATATGTAAAAATATGTATGTTATTGTGCGATGCACATATTTTTTCTCAAAAACGGTAAGTCTGGCGTGGTTTTGACCATAACAAGATTTGTAGAGGCATTCATTACGAACATTTTAAACCAAAAATCTTAATTCTAGGCCTACTAGTTTCCGAGAAAATGAAAATAAACCAAATTATGCCATACTTTTAGCTGAAAATATGTATGTTATTGTGCGATGCACATATTTTTTCTCAAGAACGGTAAGTCTGGCGTGGTTTTGACCATAACAAGATTTGTAGAGGCATTCATTACGAACATTTTAAACCAAAAATCTTAATTCTAGGCCTACTAGTTTCCGAGAAAATGAAAATAAACCAAATTATGCCATACTTTTAGCTGAAAATATGTATGTTATTGTGCGATGCACATATTTTTTCTCAAGAACGGTAAGTCTGGCGTGGTTTTGACCATAACAAGATTTGTAGAGGCATTCATTACGAACATTTTAAACCAAAAATCTTAATTCTAGGCCTACTAGTTTCCGAGAAAATGAAAATAAACCAAATTATGCCATACTTTTAGCTGAAAATATGTAAAAATATGTATGTTATTGTGCGATGCACATATTTTTTCTCAAGAACGGTAAGTCTGGCGTGGTTTTGACCATAACAAGATTTGTAGAGGCATTCATTACGAACATTTTAAACCAAAAATCTTAATTCTAGGCCTACTAGTTTCCGAGAAAATGAAAATAAACCAAATTATGCCATACTTTTAGCTGAAAATATGTATGTTATTGTGCGATGCACATATTTTTTCTCAAGAACGGTAAGTCTGGCGTGGTTTTTTGACCATAACAAGATTTGTAGAGGCATTCATTACGAACATTTTAAACCAAAAATCTTAATTCTAGGCCTACTAGTTTCCGAGAAAATGAAAATAAACCAAATTATGCCATACTTTTAGCTGAAAATATGTATGTTATTGTGCGATGCACATATTTTTTCTCAAGAACGGTAAGTCTGGCGTGATTTTGACCATAACAAGATTTGTAGAGGCATTCATTACGAACATTTTAAACCAAAAATCTTAATTCTAGGCCTACTAGTTTCCGAGAAAATGAAAATAAACCAAATTATGCCATACGTTTAGCTGAAAATATGTAAAAATATGTATGTTATTGTGCGATGCACATATTTTTTCTCAAAAACGGTAAGTCTGGCGTGGTTTTGACCATAGCAAGATTTGTAGAGGCATTCATTACGAACATTTTAAACCAAAAATCTTAATTCTAGGCCTACTAGTTTCCGAGAAAATGAAAATAAACCAAATTATGCCATACGTTTAGCTGAAAATATGTAAAAATATGTATGTTATTGTGCGATGCACATATTTTTTCTCAAAAACGGTAAGTCTGGCGTGGTTTTGACCATAACAAGATTTGTAGAGGCATTCATTACGAACATTTTAAACCAAAAATCTTAATTCTAGGCCTACTAGTTTCCGAGAAAATGAAAATAAACCAAATTATGCCATACTTTTAGCTGAAAATATGTAAAAATATGTATGTTATTGTGCGATGCACATATTTTTTCTCAAAAACAGTAAGTCTGGCGTGGTTTTGACCATAACAAGATTTGTAGAGGCATTCATTACGAACATTTTAAACCAAAAATCCTAATTCTAGGCCTACTAGTTTCCGAGAAAATGAAAATAAACCAAATTATGCCATACTTTTAGCTGAAAATATGTATGTTATTGTGCGATGCACATATTTTTTCTCAAGAACGGTAAGTCTGGCGTGATTTTGACCATAACAAGATTTGTAGAGGCATTCATTACGAACATTTTAAACCAAAAATCTTAATTCTAGGCCTACTAGTTTCCGAGAAAATGAAAATAAACCAAATTATGCCATACTTTTAGCTGAAAATATGTAAAAATATGTATGTTATTGTGCGATGCACATATTTTTTCTCAAAAACGGTAAGTCTAGCGTGGTTTTGACCATAACAAGATTTGTAGAGGCATTCATTACGAACATTTTAAACCAAAAATCTTAATTCTAGGCCTACTAGTTTCCGAGAAAATGAAAATAAACCAAATTATGCCATACCTTTAGCTGAAAATATGTATGTTATTGTGTGATGCACATATTTTTTCTCAAAAACGGTAAGTCTGGCGTGATTTTGACCATAACAAGATTTGTAGAGGCATTCATTACGAACATTTTAAACCAAAAATCTTAATTCTAGGCCTACTAGTTTCCGAGAAAATGAAAATAAACCAAATTATGCCATACTTTTAGCTGAAAATATGTATGTTATTGTGCGATGCACATATTTTTTCTCAAAAACGGTAAGTCTGGCGTGGTTTTTTGACCATAATAAGATTTGTAGAGGCATTCATTATGAACATTTTAAACCAAAAATCTTAATTCTAGGCCTACTAGTTTCCGAGAAAATGAAAATAAACCAAATTATGCCATACTTTTAGCTGAAAATATGTATGTTATTGTGCGATGCACATATTTTTTCTCAAGAACGGTAAGTCTGGCGTGGTTTTGACCATAACAAGATTTGTAGAGGCATTCATTACGAACATTTTAAACCAAAAATCTTAATTCTAGGCCTACTAGTTTCCGAGAAAATGAAAATAAACCAAATTATGCCATACTTTTAGCTGAAAATATGTATGTTATTGTGCGATGCACATATTTTTTCTCAAAAACGGTAAGTCTGGCGTGGTTTTGACCATAACAAGATTTGTAGAGGCATTCATTACGAACATTTTAAACCAAAAATCTTAATTCTAGGCCTACTAGTTTCCGAGAAAATGAAAATAAACCAAATTATGCCATACTTTTAGCTGAAAATATGTATGTTATTGTGCGATGCACATATTTTTTCTCAAGAACGGTAAGTCTGGCGTGGTTTTGACCATAACAAGATTTGTAGAGGCATTCATTACGAACATTTTAAACCAAAAATCTTAATTCTAGGCCTACTAGTTTCCGAGAAAATGAAAATAAACCAAATTATGCCATACTTTTAGCTGAAAATATGTATGTTATTGTGCGATGCACATATTTTTTCTCAAGAACGGTAAGTCTGGCGTGGTTTTGACCATAACAAGATTTGTAGAGGCATTCATTACGAACATTTTAAACCAAAAATCTTAATTCTAGGCCTACTAGTTTCCGAGAAAATGAAAATAAACCAAATTATGCCATACTTTTAGCTGAAAATATGTAAAAATATGTATGTTATTGTGCGATGCACATATTTTTTCTCAAGAACGGTAAGTCTGGCGTGGTTTTGACCATAACAAGATTTGTAGAGGCATTCATTACGAACATTTTAAACCAAAAATCTTAATTCTAGGCCTACTAGTTTCCGAGAAAATGAAAATAAACCAAATTATGCCATACTTTTAGCTGAAAATATGTATGTTATTGTGCGATGCACATATTTTTTCTCAAGAACGGTAAGTCTGGCGTGGTTTTTTGACCATAACAAGATTTGTAGAGGCATTCATTACGAACATTTTAAACCAAAAATCTTAATTCTAGGCCTACTAGTTTCCGAGAAAATGAAAATAAACCAAATTATGCCATACTTTTAGCTGAAAATATGTATGTTATTGTGCGATGCACATATTTTTTCTCAAGAACGGTAAGTCTGGCGTGATTTTGACCATAACAAGATTTGTAGAGGCATTCATTACGAACATTTTAAACCAAAAATCTTAATTCTAGGCCTACTAGTTTCCGAGAAAATGAAAATAAACCAAATTATGCCATACGTTTAGCTGAAAATATGTAAAAATATGTATGTTATTGTGCGATGCACATATTTTTTCTCAAAAACGGTAAGTCTGGCGTGGTTTTGACCACAACAAGATTTGTAGAAGCATTCATTACGAACATTTTAAACCAAAAATCTTAATTCTAGGCCTACTAGTTTCCGAGAAAATGAAAATAAACCAAATTATGCCATACTTTTAGCTGAAAATATGTAAAAATATGTATGTTATTGTGCGATGCACATATTTTTTCTCAAAAACGGTAAGTCTGGCGTGGTTTTGACCATAACAAGATTTGTAGAGGCATTCATTACGAACATTTTAAACCAAAAATCTTAATTCTAGGCCTACTAGTTTCCGAGAAAATGAAAATAAACCAAATTATGCCATACTTTTAGCTGAAAATATGTAAAAATATGTATGTTATTGTGCGATGCACATATTTTTTCTCAAAAACGGTAAGTCTGGCGTGATTTTGAACATAACAAGATTTGTAGAGGCATTCATTACGAAGATTTTAAACCAAAAATCTTAATTCTAGGCCTACTAGTTTCCGAGAAAATGAAAATAAACCAAATTATGCCATACTTTTAGCTGAAAATATGTATGTTATTGTGCGATGCACATATTTTTTCTCAAGAACGGTAAGTTTGGCGTGGTTTTGACCGTAACAAGATTTGTAGAGGCATTCATTACGAACATTTTAAACCAAAAATCTTAATTCTAGGCCTACTAGTTTCCGAGAAAATGAAAATAAACCAAATTATGCCATACGTTTAGCTGAAAATATGTAAAAATATGTATGTTATTGTGCGATGCACATATTTTTTCTCAAAAACGGTAAGTCTGGCGTGGTTTTGACCATAACAAGATTTGTAGAGGCATTCATTACGAACATTTTAAACCAAAAATCTTAATTCTAGGCCTACTAGTTTCCGAGAAAATGAAAATAAACCAAATTATGCCATACTTTTAGCTGAAAATATGTAAAAATATGTATGTTATTGTGCGATGCACATATTTTTTCTCAAGAACGGTAAGTCTGGCGTGGTTTTGACCATAACAAGATTTGTAGAGGCATTCATTATGAACATTTTAAACCAAAAATCTTAATTCTAGGCCTACTAGTTTCCGAGAAAATGAAAATAAACCAAATTATGCCATACTTTTAGCTGAAAATATGTATGTTATTGTGCGATGCACATATTTTTTCTCAAGAACGGTAAGTCTGGCGTGGTTTTGACCATAACAAGATTTGTAGAGGCATTCATTATGAACATTTTAAACCAAAAATCTTAATTCTAGGCCTACTAGTTTCCGAGAAAATGAAAATAAACCAAATTATGCCATACTTTTAGCTGAAAATATGTAAAAATATGTATGTTATTGTGCGATGCACAGATTTTTTCTCAAAAACGGTAAGTCTGGCGTGATTTTGACCATAACAAGATTTGTAGAGGCATTCATTACGAACATTTTAAACCAAAAATCTTAATTCTAGGCCTACTAGTTTCCGAGAAAATGAAAATAAACCAAATTATGCCATACGTTAAGCTGAAAATATGTAAAAATATGTATGTTATTGTGCGATGCACATATTTTTTCTCAAAAACGGTAAGTCTGGCGTGGTTTTGACCATAACAAGATTTGTAGAGGCATTCATTACGAACATTTTAAACCAAAAATCTTAATTCTAGGCCTACTAGTTTCCGAGAAAATGAAAATAAACCAAATTATGCCATACTTTTAGCTGAAAATATGTAAAAATATGTATGTTATTGTGCGATGCACATATTTTTTCTCAAAAACGGTAAGTCTGGCGTGGTTTTGACCATAACAAGATTTGTAGAGGCATTCATTACGAACATTTTAAACCAAAAATCTTAATTCTAGGCCTACTAGTTTCCGAGAAAATGAAAATAAACCAAATTATGCCATACTTTTAGCTGAAAATATGTATGTTATTGTGCGATGCACATATTTTTTCTCAAAAACGGTAAGTCTGGCGTGGTTTTGACCATAACAAGATTTGTAGAGGCATTCATTACGAACATTTTAAGCCAAAAATCCTAATTCTAGGCCTACTAGTTTCCGAGAAAATGAAAATAAACCAAATTATGCCATACTTTTAGCTGAAAATATGTATGTTATTGTGCGATGCACATATTTTTTCTCAAGAACGGTAAGTCTGGCGTGGTTTTGACCATAACAAGATTTGTAGAGGCATTCATTATGAACATTTTAAACCAAAAATCTTAATTCTAGGCCTACTAGTTTCCGAGAAAATGAAAATAAACCAAATTATGCCATACTTTTAGCTGAAAATATGTATGTTATTGTGCGATGCACATATTTTTTCTCAAGAACGGTAAGTCTGGCGTGGTTTTGACCATAACAAGATTTGTAGAGGCATTCATTATGAACATTTTAAACCAAAAATCTTAATTCTAGGCCTACTAGTTTCCGAGAAAATGAAAATAAACCAAATTATGCCATACTTTTAGCTGAAAATATGTAAAAATATGTATGTTATTGTGCGATGCACAGATTTTTTCTCAAAAACGGTAAGTCTGGCGTGATTTTGACCATAACAAGATTTGTAGAGGCATTCATTACGAACATTTTAAACCAAAAATCTTAATTCTAGGCCTACTAGTTTCCGAGAAAATGAAAATAAACCAAATTATGCCATACGTTAAGCTGAAAATATGTAAAAATATGTATGTTATTGTGCGATGCACATATTTTTTCTCAAAAACGGTAAGTCTGGCGTGGTTTTGACCATAACAAGATTTGTAGAGGCATTCATTACGAACATTTTAAACCAAAAATCTTAATTCTAGGCCTACTAGTTTCCGAGAAAATGAAAATAAACCAAATTATGCCATACTTTTAGCTGAAAATATGTAAAAATATGTATGTTATTGTGCGATGCACATATTTTTTCTCAAAAACGGTAAGTCTGGCGTGGTTTTGACCATAACAAGATTTGTAGAGGCATTCATTACGAACATTTTAAACCAAAAATCTTAATTCTAGGCCTACTAGTTTCCGAGAAAATGAAAATAAACCAAATTATGCCATACTTTTAGCTGAAAATATGTATGTTATTGTGCGATGCACATATTTTTTCTCAAAAACGGTAAGTCTGGCGTGGTTTTGACCATAACAAGATTTGTAGAGGCATTCATTACGAACATTTTAAGCCAAAAATCCTAATTCTAGGCCTACTAGTTTCCGAGAAAATGAAAATAAACCAAATTATGCCATACTTTTAGCTGAAAATATGTATGTTATTGTGCGATGCACATATTTTTTCTCAAGAACGGTAAGTCTGGCGTGGTTTTGACCATAACAAGATTTGTAGAGGCATTCATTATGAACATTTTAAACCAAAAATCTTAATTCTAGGCCTACTAGTTTCCGAGAAAATGAAAATAAACCAAATTATGCCATACTTTTAGCTGAAAATATGTAAAAATATGTATGTTATTGTGCGATGCACATATTTTTTCTCAAAAACGGTAAGTCTGGCGTGGTTTTGACCATAACAAGATTTGTAGAGGCATTCATTACGAACATTTTAAACCAAAAATCTTAATTCTAGGCCTACTAGTTTCCGAGAAAATGAAAATAAACCAAATTATGCCATACTTTTAGCTGAAAATATGTATGTTATTGTGCGATGCACATATTTTTTCTCAAGAACGGTAAGTCTGGCGTGATTTTGACCATAACAAGATTTGTAGAGGCATTCATTACGAACATTTTAAACCAAAAATCTTAATTCTAGGCCTACTAGTTTCCGAGAAAATGAAAATAAACCAAATTATGCCATACGTTTAGCTGAAAATATGTAAAAATATGTATGTTATTGTGCGATGCACATATTTTTTCTCAAAAACGGTAAGTCTGGCGTGTTTTTGACCATAACAAGATTTGTAGAGGCATTCATTACGAACATTTTAAACCAAAAATCTTAATTCTAGGCCTACTAGTTTCCGAGAAAATGAAAATAAACCAAATTATGCCATACTTTTAGCTGAAAATATGTAAAAATATGTAGGTTATTGTGCGATGCACATATTTTTTCTCAAAAACGGTAAGTCTGGCGTGGTTTTGACCATAACAAGATTTGTAGAGGCATTCATTACGAACATTTTAAGCCAAAAATCCTAATTCTAGGCCTACTAGTTTCCGAGAAAATGAAAATAAAACAAATTATGCCATACTTTTAGCTGAAAATATGTATGTTATTGTGCGATGCACATATTTTTTCTCAAGAACGGTAAGTCTGGCGTGGTTTTGACCATAACAAGATTTGTAGAGGCATTCATTATGAACATTTTAAACCAAAAATCTTAATTCTAGGCCTACTAGTTTCCGAGAAAATGAAAATAAACCAAATTATGCCATACTTTTAGCTGAAAATATGTAAAAATATGTATGTTATTGTGCGATGCACATATTTTTTCTCAAAAACGGTAAGTCTGGCGTGGTTTTGACCATAACAAGTTTTGTAGAGGCATTCATTACGAACATTTTAAACCAAAAATCTTAATTCTAGGCCTACTAGTTTCCGAGAAAATGAAAATAAACCAAATTATGCCATACTTTTAGCTGAAAATATGTAAAAATATGTATGTTATTGTGCGATGCACATATTTTTTCTCAAAAACGGTAAGTCTGGCGTGGTTTTGACCATAACAAGATTTGTAGAGGCATTCATTACGAACATTTTAAACCAAAAATCTTAATTCTAGGCCTACTAGTTTCCGAGAAAATGAAAATAAACCAAATTATGCCATACTTTTAGCTGAAAATATGTATGTTATTGTGCGATGCACATATTTTTTCTCAAGAACGGTAAGTCTGGCGTGATTTTGACCATAACAAGATTTGTAGAGGCATTCATTACGAACATTTTAAACCAAAAATCTTAATTCTAGGCCTACTAGTTTCCGAGAAAATGAAAATAAACCAAATTATGCCATACGTTTAGCTGAAAATATGTAAAAATATGTATGTTATTGTGCGATGCACATATTTTTTCTCAAAAACGGTAAGTCTGGCGTGGTTTTGACCATAACAAGATTTGTAGAGGCATTCATTACGAACATTTTAAACCAAAAATCTTAATTCTAGGCCTACTAGTTTCCGAGAAAATGAAAATAAACCAAATTATGCCATACTTTTAGCTGAAAATATGTAAAAATATGTATGTTATTGTGCGATGCACATATTTTTTCTCAAAAACGGTAAGTCTGGCGTGGTTTTGACCATAACAAGATTTGTAGAGGCATTCATTACGAACATTTTAAACCAAAAATCTTAATTCTAGGCCTACTAGTTTCCGAGAAAATGAAAATAAACCAAATTATGCCATACCTTTAGCTGAAAATATGTATGTTATTGTGTGATGCACATATTTTTTCTCAAAAACGGTAAGTCTGGCGTGATTTTGACCATAACAAGATTTGTAGAGGCATTCATTACGAACATTTTAAACCAAAAATCTTAATTCTAGGCCTACTAGTTTCCGAGAAAATGAAAATAAACCAAATTATGCCATACTTTTAGCTGAAAATATGTATGTTATTGTGCGATGCACATATTTTTTCTCAAAAACGGTAAGTCTGGCGTGGTTTTTTGACCATAATAAGATTTGTAGAGGCATTCATTATGAACATTTTAAACCAAAAATCTTAATTCTAGGCCTACTAGTTTCCGAGAAAATGAAAATAAACCAAATTATGCCATACTTTTAGCTGAAAATATGTATGTTATTGTGCGATGCACATATTTTTTCTCAAGAACGGTAAGTCTGGCGTGGTTTTGACCATAACAAGATTTGTAGAGGCATTCATTACGAACATTTTAAACCAAAAATCTTAATTCTAGGCCTACTAGTTTCCGAGAAAATGAAAATAAACCAAATTATGCCATACTTTTAGCTGAAAATATGTATGTTATTGTGCGATGCACATATTTTTTCTCAAAAACGGTAAGTCTGGCGTGGTTTTGACCATAACAAGATTTGTAGAGGCATTCATTACGAACATTTTAAACCAAAAATCTTAATTCTAGGCCTACTAGTTTCCGAGAAAATGAAAATAAACCAAATTATGCCATACTTTTAGCTGAAAATATGTATGTTATTGTGCGATGCACATATTTTTTCTCAAGAACGGTAAGTCTGGCGTGGTTTTGACCATAACAAGATTTGTAGAGGCATTCATTACGAACATTTTAAACCAAAAATCTTAATTCTAGGCCTACTAGTTTCCGAGAAAATGAAAATAAACCAAATTATGCCATACTTTTAGCTGAAAATATGTATGTTATTGTGCGATGCACATATTTTTTCTCAAGAACGGTAAGTCTGGCGTGGTTTTGACCATAACAAGATTTGTAGAGGCATTCATTACGAACATTTTAAACCAAAAATCTTAATTCTAGGCCTACTAGTTTCCGAGAAAATGAAAATAAACCAAATTATGCCATACTTTTAGCTGAAAATATGTAAAAATATGTATGTTATTGTGCGATGCACATATTTTTTCTCAAGAACGGTAAGTCTGGCGTGGTTTTGACCATAACAAGATTTGTAGAGGCATTCATTACGAACATTTTAAACCAAAAATCTTAATTCTAGGCCTACTAGTTTCCGAGAAAATGAAAATAAACCAAATTATGCCATACTTTTAGCTGAAAATATGTATGTTATTGTGCGATGCACATATTTTTTCTCAAGAACGGTAAGTCTGGCGTGGTTTTTTGACCATAACAAGATTTGTAGAGGCATTCATTACGAACATTTTAAACCAAAAATCTTAATTCTAGGCCTACTAGTTTCCGAGAAAATGAAAATAAACCAAATTATGCCATACTTTTAGCTGAAAATATGTATGTTATTGTGCGATGCACATATTTTTTCTCAAGAACGGTAAGTCTGGCGTGATTTTGACCATAACAAGATTTGTAGAGGCATTCATTACGAACATTTTAAACCAAAAATCTTAATTCTAGGCCTACTAGTTTCCGAGAAAATGAAAATAAACCAAATTATGCCATACGTTTAGCTGAAAATATGTAAAAATATGTATGTTATTGTGCGATGCACATATTTTTTCTCAAAAACGGTAAGTCTGGCGTGGTTTTGACCACAACAAGATTTGTAGAAGCATTCATTACGAACATTTTAAACCAAAAATCTTAATTCTAGGCCTACTAGTTTCCGAGAAAATGAAAATAAACCAAATTATGCCATACTTTTAGCTGAAAATATGTAAAAATATGTATGTTATTGTGCGATGCACATATTTTTTCTCAAAAACGGTAAGTCTGGCGTGGTTTTGACCATAACAAGATTTGTAGAGGCATTCATTACGAACATTTTAAACCAAAAATCTTAATTCTAGGCCTACTAGTTTCCGAGAAAATGAAAATAAACCAAATTATGCCATACTTTTAGCTGAAAATATGTAAAAATATGTATGTTATTGTGCGATGCACATATTTTTTCTCAAAAACGGTAAGTCTGGCGTGATTTTGAACATAACAAGATTTGTAGAGGCATTCATTACGAAGATTTTAAACCAAAAATCTTAATTCTAGGCCTACTAGTTTCCGAGAAAATGAAAATAAACCAAATTATGCCATACTTTTAGCTGAAAATATGTATGTTATTGTGCGATGCACATATTTTTTCTCAAGAACGGTAAGTTTGGCGTGGTTTTGACCGTAACAAGATTTGTAGAGGCATTCATTACGAACATTTTAAACCAAAAATCTTAATTCTAGGCCTACTAGTTTCCGAGAAAATGAAAATAAACCAAATTATGCCATACGTTTAGCTGAAAATATGTAAAAATATGTATGTTATTGTGCGATGCACATATTTTTTCTCAAAAACGGTAAGTCTGGCGTGGTTTTGACCATAACAAGATTTGTAGAGGCATTCATTACGAACATTTTAAACCAAAAATCTTAATTCTAGGCCTACTAGTTTCCGAGAAAATGAAAATAAACCAAATTATGCCATACTTTTAGCTGAAAATATGTAAAAATATGTATGTTATTGTGCGATGCACATATTTTTTCTCAAGAACGGTAAGTCTGGCGTGGTTTTGACCATAACAAGATTTGTAGAGGCATTCATTATGAACATTTTAAACCAAAAATCTTAATTCTAGGCCTACTAGTTTCCGAGAAAATGAAAATAAACCAAATTATGCCATACTTTTAGCTGAAAATATGTATGTTATTGTGCGATGCACATATTTTTTCTCAAGAACGGTAAGTCTGGCGTGGTTTTGACCATAACAAGATTTGTAGAGGCATTCATTATGAACATTTTAAACCAAAAATCTTAATTCTAGGCCTACTAGTTTCCGAGAAAATGAAAATAAACCAAATTATGCCATACGTTTAGCTGAAAATATGTAAAAATATGTATGTTATTGTGCGATGCACAGATTTTTTCTCAAAAACGGTAAGTCTGGCGTGATTTTGACCATAACAAGATTTGTAGAGGCATTCATTACGAACATTTTAAACCAAAAATCTTAATTCTAGGCCTACTAGTTTCCGAGAAAATGAAAATAAACCAAATTATGCCATACGTTAAGCTGAAAATATGTAAAAATATGTATGTTATTGTGCGATGCACATATTTTTTCTCAAAAACGGTAAGTCTGGCGTGGTTTTGACCATAACAAGATTTGTAGAGGCATTCATTACGAACATTTTAAACCAAAAATCTTAATTCTAGGCCTACTAGTTTCCGAGAAAATGAAAATAAACCAAATTATGCCATACTTTTAGCTGAAAATATGTAAAAATATGTATGTTATTGTGCGATGCACATATTTTTTCTCAAAAACGGTAAGTCTGGCGTGGTTTTGACCATAACAAGATTTGTAGAGGCATTCATTACGAACATTTTAAACCAAAAATCTTAATTCTAGGCCTACTAGTTTCCGAGAAAATGAAAATAAACCAAATTATGCCATACTTTTAGCTGAAAATATGTAAAAATATGTATGTTATTGTGCGATGCACATATTTTTTCTCAAAAACGGTAAGTCTGGCGTGGTTTTGACCATAACAAGATTTGTAGAGGCATTCATTACGAACATTTTAAGCCAAAAATCCTAATTCTAGGCCTACTAGTTTCCGAGAAAATGAAAATAAACCAAATTATGCCATACTTTTAGCTGAAAATATGTATGTTATTGTGCGATGCACATATTTTTTCTCAAGAACGGTAAGTCTGGCGTGGTTTTGACCATAACAAGATTTGTAGAGGCATTCATTATGAACATTTTAAACCAAAAATCTTAATTCTAGGCCTACTAGTTTCCGAGAAAATGAAAATAAACCAAATTATGCCATACTTTTAGCTGAAAATATGTAAAAATATGTATGTTATTGTGCGATGCACATATTTTTTCTCAAAAACGGTAAGTCTGGCGTGGTTTTGACCATAACAAGATTTGTAGAGGCATTCATTACGAACATTTTAAACCAAAAATCTTAATTCTAGGCCTACTAGTTTCCGAGAAAATGAAAATAAACCAAATTATGCCATACTTTTAGCTGAAAATATGTATGTTATTGTGCGATGCACATATTTTTTCTCAAGAACGGTAAGTCTGGCGTGATTTTGACCATAACAAGATTTGTAGAGGCATTCATTACGAACATTTTAAACCAAAAATCTTAATTCTAGGCCTACTAGTTTCCGAGAAAATGAAAATAAACCAAATTATGCCATACGTTTAGCTGAAAATATGTAAAAATATGTATGTTATTGTGCGATGCACATATTTTTTCTCAAAAACGGTAAGTCTGGCGTGTTTTTGACCATAACAAGATTTGTAGAGGCATTCATTACGAACATTTTAAACCAAAAATCTTAATTCTAGGCCTACTAGTTTCCGAGAAAATGAAAATAAACCAAATTATGCCATACTTTTAGCTGAAAATATGTAAAAATATGTAGGTTATTGTGCGATGCACATATTTTTTCTCAAAAACGGTAAGTCTGGCGTGGTTTTGACCATAACAAGATTTGTAGAGGCATTCATTACGAACATTTTAAGCCAAAAATCCTAATTCTAGGCCTACTAGTTTCCGAGAAAATGAAAATAAAACAAATTATGCCATACTTTTAGCTGAAAATATGTATGTTATTGTGCGATGCACATATTTTTTCTCAAGAACGGTAAGTCTGGCGTGGTTTTGACCATAACAAGATTTGTAGAGGCATTCATTATGAACATTTTAAACCAAAAATCTTAATTCTAGGCCTACTAGTTTCCGAGAAAATGAAAATAAACCAAATTATGCCATACTTTTAGCTGAAAATATGTAAAAATATGTATGTTATTGTGCGATGCACATATTTTTTCTCAAAAACGGTAAGTCTGGCGTGGTTTTGACCATAACAAGTTTTGTAGAGGCATTCATTACGAACATTTTAAACCAAAAATCTTAATTCTAGGCCTACTAGTTTCCGAGAAAATGAAAATAAACCAAATTATGCCATACTTTTAGCTGAAAATATGTAAAAATATGTATGTTATTGTGCGATGCACATATTTTTTCTCAAAAACGGTAAGTCTGGCGTGGTTTTGACCATAACAAGATTTGTAGAGGCATTCATTACGAACATTTTAAACCAAAAATCTTAATTCTAGGCCTACTAGTTTCCGAGAAAATGAAAATAAACCAAATTATGCCATACTTTTAGCTGAAAATATGTATGTTATTGTGCGATGCACATATTTTTTCTCAAGAACGGTAAGTCTGGCGTGATTTTGACCATAACAAGATTTGTAGAGGCATTCATTACGAACATTTTAAACCAAAAATCTTAATTCTAGGCCTACTAGTTTCCGAGAAAATGAAAATAAACCAAATTATGCCATACGTTTAGCTGAAAATATGTAAAAATATGTATGTTATTGTGCGATGCACATATTTTTTCTCAAAAACGGTAAGTCTGGCGTGGTTTTGACCATAACAAGATTTGTAGAGGCATTCATTACGAACATTTTAAACCAAAAATCTTAATTCTAGGCCTACTAGTTTCCGAGAAAATGAAAATAAACCAAATTATGCCATACTTTTAGCTGAAAATATGTAAAAATATGTATGTTATTGTGCGATGCACATATTTTTTCTCAAAAACGGTAAGTCTGGCGTGGTTTTGACCATAACAAGATTTGTAGAGGCATTCATTACGAACATTTTAAACCAAAAATCTTAATTCTAGGCCTACTAGTTTCCGAGAAAATGAAAATAAACCAAATTATGCCATACTTTTAGCTGAAAATATGTATGTTATTGTGCGATGCACATATTTTTTCTCAAGAACGGTAAGTCTGGCGTGATTTTGACCATAACAAGATTTGTAGAGGCATTCATTACGAACATTTTAAACCAAAAATCTTAATTCTAGGCCTACTAGTTTCCGAGAAAATGAAAATAAACCAAATTATGCCATACGTTTAGCTGAAAATATGTAGAAATATGTATGTTATTGTGGGATGCACATATTTTTTCTCAAAAACGGTAAGTCTGGCGTGGTTTTGACCATAACAAGATTTGTAGAGGCATTCATTACGAACATTTTAAACCAAAAATCTTAATTCTAGGCCTACTAGTTTCCGAGAAAATGAAAATAAACCAAATTATGCCATACTTTTAGCTGAAAATATGTATGTTATTGTGCGATGCACATATTTTTTCTCAAGAACGGTAAGTCTGGCGTGATTTTGACCATAACAAGATTTGTAGAGGCATTCATTACGAACATTTTAAACCAAAAATCTTAATTCTAGGCCTACTAGTTTCCGAGAAAATGAAAATAAACCAAATTATGCCATACGTTTAGCTGAAAATATGTAAAAATGTGTATGTTATTGTGCGATGCACATATTTTTTCTCAAAAACGGTAAGTCTGGCGTGGTTTTGACCATAACAAGATTTGTAGAGGCATTCATTACGAACATTTTAAACCAAAAATCTTAATTCTAGGCCTACTAGTTTCCGAGAAAATGAAAATAAACCAAATTATGCCATACTTTTAGCTGAAAATATGTAAAAATATGTATGTTATTGTGCGATGCACATATTTTTTCTCAAAAACGGTAAGTCTGGCGTTGTTTTGACCATAACAAGATTTGTAGAGGCATTCATTACGAACATTTTAAGCCAAAAATCCTAATTCTAGGCCTACTAGTTTCCGAGAAAATGAAAATAAACCAAATTATGCCATACTTTTAGCTGAAAATATGTATGTTATTGTGCGATGCACATATTTTTTCTCAAGAACGGTAAGTCTGGCGTGGTTTTGACCATAACAAGATTTGTAGAGGCATTCATTATGAACATTTTAAACCAAAAATCTTAATTCTAGGCCTACTAGTTTCCGAGAAAATGAAAATAAACCAAATTATGCCATACTTTTAGCTGAAAATATGTAAAAATATGTATGTTATTGTGCGATGCACATATTTTTTCTCAAAAACGGTAAGTCTGGCGTGGTTTTGACCATAACAAGATTTGTAGAGGCATTCATTACGAACATTTTAAACCAAAAATCTTAATTCTAGGCCTACTAGTTTCCGAGAAAATGAAAATAAACCAAATTATGCCATACTTTTAGCTGAAAATATGTAAAAATATGTATGTTATTGTGCGATGCACATATTTTTTCTCAAAAACGGTAAGTCTGGCGTGGTTTTGACCATAACAAGATTTGTAGAGGCATTCATTACGAACATTTTAAACCAAAAATCTTAATTCTAGGCCTACTAGTTTCCGAGAAAATGAAAATAAACCAAATTATGCCATACTTTTAGCTGAAAATATGTATGTTATTGTGCGATGCACATATTTTTTCTCAAGAACGGTAAGTCTGGCGTGATTTTGACCATAACAAGATTTGTAGAGGCATTCATTACGAACATTTTAAACCAAAAATCTTAATTCTAGGCCTACTAGTTTCCGAGAAAATGAAAATAAACCAAATTATGCCATACGTTTAGCTGAAAATATGTAAAAATATGTATGTTATTGTGGGATGCACATATTTTTTCTCAAAAACGGTAAGTCTGGCGTGGTTTTGACCATAACAAGATTTGTAGAGGCATTCATTACGAACATTTTAAACCAAAAATCTTAATTCTAGGCCTACTAGTTTCCGAGAAAATGAAAATAAACCAAATTATGCCATACTTTTAGCTGAAAATATGTATGTTATTGTGCGATGCACATATTTTTTCTCAAGAACGGTAAGTCTGGCGTGATTTTGACCATAACAAGATTTGTAGAGGCATTCATTACGAACATTTTAAACCAAAAATCTTAATTCTAGGCCTACTAGTTTCCGAGAAAATGAAAATAAACCAAATTATGCCATACGTTTAGCTGAAAATATGTAAAAATGTGTATGTTATTGTGCGATGCACATATTTTTTCTCAAAAACGGTAGGTCTGGCGTGGTTTTGACCATAACAAGATTTGTAGAGGCATTCATTACGAACATTTTAAACCAAAAATCTTAATTCTAGGCCTACTAGTTTCCGAGAAAATGAAAATAAACCAAATTATGCCATACTTTTAGCTGAAAATATGTAAAAATATGTATGTTATTGTGCGATGCACATATTTTTTCTCAAAAACGGTAAGTCTGGCGTGGTTTTGACCATAACAAGATTTGTAGAGGCATTCATTACGAACATTTTAAGCCAAAAATCCTAATTCTAGGCCTACTAGTTTCCGAGAAAATGAAAATAAACCAAATTATGCCATACTTTTAGCTGAAAATATGTATGTTATTGTGCGATGCACATATTTTTTCTCAAGAACGGTAAGTCTGGCGTGGTTTTGACCATAACAAGATTTGTAGAGGCATTCATTATGAACATTTTAAACCAAAAATCTTAATTCTAGGCCTACTAGTTTCCGAGAAAATGAAAATAAACCAAATTATGCCATACTTTTAGCTGAAAATATGTAAAAATATGTATGTTATTGTGCGATGCACATATTTTTTCTCAAAAACGGTAAGTCTGGCGTGGTTTTGACCATAACAAGATTTGTAGAGGCATTCATTACGAACATTTTAAACCAAAAATCTTAATTCTAGGCCTACTAGTTTCCGAGAAAATGAAAATAAACCAAATTATGCCATACTTTTAGCTGAAAATATGTATGTTATTGTGCGATGCACATATTTTTTCTCAAGAACGGTAAGTCTGGCGTGATTTTGACCATAACAAGATTTGTAGAGGCATTCATTACGAACATTTTAAACCAAAAATCTTAATTCTAGGCCTACTAGTTTCCGAGAAAATGAAAATAAACCAAATTATGCCATACGTTTAGCTGAAAATATGTAAAAATATGTATGTTATTGTGCGATGCACATATTTTTTCTCAAAAACGGTAAGTCTGGCGTGATTTTGACCATAACAAGATTTGTAGAGGCATTCATTACGAACATTTTAAACCAAAAATCTTAATTCTAGGCCTACTAGTTTCCGAGAAAATGAAAATAAACCAAATTATGCCATACTTTTAGCTGAAAATATGTAAAAATATGTATGTTATTGTGCGATGCACATATTTTTTCTCAAAAACGGTAAGTCTGGCGTGGTTTTGACCAAAGCAAGATTTGTAGAGGCATTCATTACGAACATTTTAAACCAAAAATCTTAATTCTAGGCCTACTAGTTTCCGAGAAAATGAAAATAAACCAAATTATGCCATACTTTTAGCTGAAAATATGTATGTTATTGTGCGATGCACATATTTTTTCTCAAGAACGGTAAGTCTGGCGTGATTTTGACCATAACAAGATTTGTAGAGGCATTCATTACGAACATTTTAAACCAAAAATCTTAATTCTAGGCCTACTAGTTTCCGAGAAAATGAAAATAAACCAAATTATGCCATACGTTTAGCTGAAAATATGTAAAAATATGTATGTTATTGTGCGATGCACATATTTTTTCTCAAAAACGGTAAGTCTGGCGTGGTTTTGACCATAACAAGATTTGTAGAGGCATTCATTACGAACATTTTAAACCAAAAATCTTAATTCTAGGCCTACTAGTTTCCGAGAAAATGAAAATAAACCAAATTATGCCATACTTTTAGCTGAAAATATGTAAAAATATGTATGTTATTGTGCGATGCACATATTTTTTCTCAAAAACGGTAAGTCTGGCGTGGTTTTGACCATAACAAGATTTGTAGAGGCATTCATTACGAACATTTTAAGCCAAAAATCCTAATTCTAGGCCTACTAGTTTCCGAGAAAATGAAAATAAACCAAATTATGCCATACTTTTAGCTGAAAATATGTATGTTATTGTGCGATGCACATATTTTTTCTCAAAAACGGTAAGTCTGGCGTGGTTTTGACCATAACAAGATTTGTAGAGGCATTCATTACGAACATTTTAAACCAAAAATCTTAATTCTAGGCCTACTAGTTTCCGAGAAAATGAAAATAAACCAAATTATGAAATACTTTTAGCTGAAAATATGTATGTTATTGTGCGATGCACATATTTTTTCTCAAAAACGGTAAGTCTGGCGTGGTTTTGACCATAACAAGATTTGTAGAGGCATTCATTACGAACATTTTAAACCAAAAATCTTAATTCTAGGCCTACTAGTTTCCGAGAAAATGAAAATAAACCAAATTATGCCATACTTTTAGCTGAAAATATGTATGTTATTGTGCGATGCACATATTTTTTCTCAAAAACGGTAAGTCTGGCGTGGTTTTGACCATAACAAGATTTGTAGAGGCATTCATTACGAACATTTTAAACCAAAAATCTTAATTCTAGGCCTACTAGTTTCCGAGAAAATGAAAATAAACCAAATTATGCCATACTTTTAGCTGAAAATATGTATGTTATTGTGCGATGCACATATTTTTTCTCAAGAACGGTAAGTCTGGCGTGATTTTGACCATAACAAGATTTGTAGAGGCATTCATTACGAACATTTTAAACCAAAAATCTTAATTCTAGGCCTACTAGTTTCCGAGAAAATGAAAATAAACCAAATTATGCCATACGTTTAGCTGAAAATATGTAAAAATATGTATGTTATTGTGCGATGCACATATTTTTTCTCAAAAACGGTAAGTCTGGCGTGGTTTTGACCATAACAAGATTTGTAGAGGCATTCATTACGAACATTTTAAACCAAAAATCTTAATTCTAGGCCTACTAGTTTCCGAGAAAATGAAAATAAACCAAATTATGCCATACTTTTAGCTGAAAATATGTAAAAATATGTATGTTATTGTGCGATGCACATATTTTTTCTCAAAAACGGTAAGTCTGGCGTGGTTTTGACCATAACAAGATTTGTAGAGGCATTCATTACGAACATTTTAAACCAAAAATCTTAATTCTAGGCCTACTAGTTTCCGAGAAAATGAAAATAAACCAAATTATGCCATACTTTTAGCTGAAAATATGTATGTTATTGTGCGATGCACATATTTTTTCTCAAGAACGGTAAGTCTGGCGTGATTTTGACAATAACAAGATTTGTAGAGGCATTCATTACGAACATTTTAAACCAAAAATCTTAATTCTAGGCCTACTAGTTTCCGAGAAAATGAAAATAAACCAAATTATGCCATACTTTTAGCTGAAAATATGTAAAAATATGTATGTTATTGTGCGATGCACATATTTTTTCTCAAAAACGGTAAGTCTGGCGTGGTTTTGACCATAACAAGATTTGTAGAGGCATTCATTACGAACATTTTAAACCAAAAATCTTAATTCTAGGCCTACTAGTTTCCGAGAAAATGAAAATAAACCAAATTATGCCATACGTTTAGCTGAAAATATGTAAAAATATGTATGTTATTGTGCGATGCACATATTTTTTCTCAAAAACGGTAAGTCTGGCGTGGTTTTGACCATAACAAGATTTGTAGAGGCATTCATTACGAACATTTTAAACCAAAAATCTTAATTCTAGGCCTACTAGTTTCCGAGAAAATGAAAATAAACCAAATTATGCCATACTTTTAGCTGAAAATATGTATGTTATTGTGCGATGCACATATTTTTTCTCAAGAACGGTAAGTCTGGCGTGATTTTGACAATAACAAGATTTGTAGAGGCATTCATTACGAACATTTTAAACCAAAAATCTTAATTCTAGGCCTACTAGTTTCCGAGAAAATGAAAATAAACCAAATTATGCCATACGTTTAGCTGAAAATATGTAAAAATATGTATGTTATTGTGCGATGCACATATTTTTTCTCAAAAACGGTAAGTCTGGCGTGGTTTTGACCATAACAAGATTTGTAGAGGCATTCATTACGAACATTTTAAACCAAAAATCTTAATTCTAGGCCTACTAGTTTCCGAGAAAATGAAAATAAACCAAATTATGCCATACGTTTAGCTGAAAATATGTAAAAATATGTATGTTATTGTGCGATGCACATATTTTTTCTCAAAAACGGTAAGTCTGGCGTGGTTTTGACCATAACAAGATTTGTAGAGGCATTCATTACGAACATTTTAAACCAAAAATCTTAATTCTAGGCCTACTAGTTTCCGAGAAAATGAAAATAAACCAAATTATGCCATACGTTTAGCTGAAAATATGTAAAAATATGTATGTTATTGTGCGATGCACATATTTTTTCTCAAAAACGGTAAGTCTGGCGTGGTTTTGACCATAACAAGATTTGTAGAGGCATTCATTACGAACATTTTAAGCTAAAAATCTTAATTCTAGGCCTACTAGTTTCCGAGAAAATGAAAATAAACCAAATTATGCCATACTTTTAGCTGAAAATATGTATGTTATTGTGCGATGCACATATTTTTTCTCAAGAACGGTAAGTCTGGCGTGGTTTTGACCATAACAAGATTTGTAGAGGCATTCATTACGAACATTTTAAGCTAAAAATCTTAATTCTAGGCCTACTAGTTTCCGAGAAAATGAAAATAAACCAAATTATGCCATACTTTTAGCTGAAAATATGTATGTTATTGTGCGATGCACATATTTTTTCTCAAGAACGGTAAGTCTGGCGTGATTTTGACCATAACAAGATTTGTAGAGGCATTCATTACGAACATTTTAAACCAAAAATCTTAATTCTAGGCCTACTAGTTTCCGAGAAAATGAAAATAAACCAAATTATGCCATACTTTTAGCTGAAAATATGTAAAAATATGTATGTTATTGTGCGATGCACATATTTTTTCTCAAAAACGGTAAGTCTGGCGTGGTTTTGACCATAACAAGATTTGTAGAGGCATTCATTACGAACATTTTAAACCAAAAATCTTAATTCTAGGCCTACTAGTTTCCGAGAAAATGAAAATAAACCAAATTATGCCATACTTTTAGCTGAAAATATGTAAAAATATGTATGTTATTGTGCGATGCACATATTTTTTCTCAAAAACGGTAAGTCTGGCGTGGTTTTGACTATAACAAGATTTGTAGAGGCATTCATTACGAACATTTTAAACCAAAAATCTTAATTCTAGGCCTACTAGTTTCCGAGAAAATGAAAATAAACCAAATTATGCCATACTTTTAGCTGAAAATATGTATGTTATTGTGCGATGCACATATTTTTTCTCAAAAACGGTAAGTCTGGCGTGGTTTTTTGACCATAACAAGATTTGTAGAGGCATTCATTACGAACATTTTAAACCAAAAATCTTAATTCTAGGCCTACTAGTTTCCGAGAAAATGAAAATAAACCAAATTATGCCATACTTTTAGCTGAAAATATGTATGTTATTGTGCGATGCACATATTTTTTCTCAAAAACGGTAAGTCTGGCGTGGTTTTGACCATAACAAGATTTGTAGAGGCATTCATTATGAACATTTTAAACCAAAAATCTTAATTCTAGGCCTACTAGTTTCCGAGAAAATGAAAATAAACCAAATTATGCCATACTTTTAGCTGAAAATATGTATGTTATTGTGCGATGCACATATTTTTTCTCAAGAACGGTAAGTCTGGCGTGGTTTTGACCATAACAAGATTTGTAGAGGCATTCATTATGAACATTTTAAACCAAAAATCTTAATTCTAGGCCTACTAGTTTCCGAGAAAATGAAAATAAACCAAATTATGCCATACTTTTAGCTGAAAATATGTATGTTATTGTGCGATGCACATATTTTTTCTCAAAAACGGTAAGTCTGGCGTGGTTTTGACCATAACAAGATTTGTAGAGGCATTCATTACGAACATTTTAAACCAAAAATCTTAATTCTAGGCCTACTAGTTTCCGAGAAAATGAAAATAAACCAAATTATGCCATACTTTTAGCTGAAAATATGTAAAAATATGTATGTTATTGTGCGATGCACATATTTTTTCTCAAAAACGGTAAGTCTGGCGTGGTTTTGACCATAACAAGATTTGTAGAGGCATTCATTACGAACATTTTAAACCAAAAATCTTAATTCTAGGCCTACTAGTTTCCGAGAAAATGAAAATAAACCAAATTATGCCATACTTTTAGCTGAAAATATGTAAAAATATGTATGTTATTGTGCGATGCACATATTTTTTCTCAAAAACGGTAAGTCTGGCGTGGTTTTTACCATAACAATATTTGTAGAGGCATTCATTACGAACATTTTAAACCAAAAATCTTAATTCTAGGCCTACTAGTTTCCGAGAAAATGAAAATAAACCAAATTATGCCATACGTTTAGCTGAAAATATGTAAAAATATGTATGTTATTGTGCGATGCACATATTTTTTCTCAAAAACGGTAAGTCTGGCGTGGTTTTGACCATAACAAGATTTGTAGAGGCATTCATTACGAACATTTTAAACCAAAAATCTTAATTCTAGGCCTACTAGTTTCCGAGAAAATGAAAATAAACCAAATTATGCCATACTTTTAGCTAAAAATATGTATGTTATTGTGCGATGCACATATTTTTTCTCAAAAACGGTAAGTCTGGCGTGGTTTTGACCATAACAAGATTTGTAGAGGCATTCATTACGAACATTTTAAGCCAAAAATCCTAATTCTAGGCCTACTAGTTTCCGAGAAAATGAAAATAAACCAAATTATGCCATACTTTTAGCTGAAAATATGTATGTTATTGTGCGATGCACATATTTTTTCTCAAGAACGGTAAGTCTGGCGTGGTTTTGACCATAACAAGATTTGTAGAGGCATTCATTACGAACATTTTAAGCTAAAAATCTTAATTCTAGGCCTACTAGTTTCCGAGAAAATGAAAATAAACCAAATTATGCCATACTTTTAGCTGAAAATATGTATGTTATTGTGCGATGCACATATTTTTTCTCAATAACGGTAAGTCTGGCGTGATTTTGACCATAACAAGATTTGTAGAGGCATTCATTACGAACATTTTAAACCAAAAATCTTAATTCTAGGCCTACTAGTTTCCGAGAAAATGAAAATAAACCAAATTATGCCATACTTTTAGCTGAAAATATGTAAAAATATGTATGTTATTGTGCGATGCACATATTTTTTCTCAAAAACGGTAAGTCTGGCGTGGTTTTTACCATAACAAGATTTGTAGAGGCATTCATTACGAACATTTTAAACCAAAAATCTTAATTCTAGGCCTACTAGTTTTCGAGAAAATGAAAATAAACCAAATTATGCCATACTTTTAGCTGAAAATATGTAAAAATATGTATGTTATTGTGCGATGCACATATTTTTTCTCAAAAACGGTAAGTCTGGCGTGGTTTTGACCATAACAAGATTTGTAGAGGCATTCATTACGAACATTTTAAACCAAAAATCTTAATTCTAGGCCTACTAGTTTCCGAGAAAATGAAAATAAACCAAATTATGCCATACTTTTAGCTGAAAATATGTAAAAATATGTATGTTATTGTGCGATGCACATATTTTTTCTCAAAAACGGTAAGTCTGGCGTGGTTTTGACCATAACAAGATTTGTAGAGGCATTCATTACGAACATTTTAAACCAAAAATCTTAATTCTAGGCCTACTAGTTTCCGAGAAAATGAAAATAAACCAAATTATGCCATACTTTTAGCTGAAAATATGTATGTTATTGTGCGATGCACATATTTTTTCTCAAAAACGGTAAGTCTGGCGTGGTTTTTTGACCATAACAAGATTTGTAGAGGCATTCATTACGAACATTTTAAACAAAAAATCTTAATTCTAGGCCTACTAGTTTCCGAGAAAATGAAAATAAACCAAATTATGCCATACTTTTAGCTGAAAATATGTAAAAATATGTATGTTATTGTGCGATGCACATATTTTTTCTCAAAAACGGTAAGTCTGGCGTGGTTTTGACCATAACAAGATTTGTAGAGGCATTCATTATGAACATTTTAAACCAAAAATCTTAATTCTAGGCCTACTAGTTTCCGAGAAAATGAAAATAAACCAAATTATGCCATACTTTTAGCTGAAAATATGTATGTTATTGTGCGATGCACATATTTTTTCTCAAGAACGGTAAGTCTGGCGTGGTTTTGACCATAACAAGATTTGTAGAGGCATTCATTATGAACATTTTAAACCAAAAATCTTAATTCTAGGCCTACTAGTTTCCGAGAAAATGAAAATAAACCAAATTATGCCATACTTTTAGCTGAAAATATGTAAAAATATGTATGTTATTGTGCGATGCACATATTTTTTCTCAAAAACGGTAAGTCTGGCGTGGTTTTGATCATAACAAGATTTGTAGAGGCATTCATTACGAACATTTTAAACCAAAAATCTTAATTCTAGGCCTACTAGTTTCCGAGAAAATGAAAATAAACCAAATTATGCCATACTTTTAGCTGAAAATATGTATGTTATTGTGCGATGCACATATTTTTTCTCAAAAACGGTAAGTCTGGCGTGGTTTTGACCATAACAAGATTTGTAGAGGCATTCATTACGAACATTTTAAACCAAAAATCTTAATTCTAGGCCTACTAGTTTCCGAGAAAATGAAAATAAACCAAATTATGCCATACGTTTAGCTGAAAATATGTAAAAATATGTATGTTATTGTGCGATGCACATATTTTTTCTCAAAAACGGTAAGTCTGGCGTGGTTTTGACCATAACAAGATTTGTAGAGGCATTCATTACGAACATTTTAAACCAAAAATCTTAATTCTAGGCCTACTAGTTTCCGAGAAAATGAAAATAAACCAAATTATGCCATACTTTTAGCTGAAAATATGTAAAAATATGTATGTTATTGTGCGATGCACATATTTTTTCTCAAAAACGGTAAGTCTGGCGTGATTTTGACCATAACAAGATTTGTAGAGGCATTCATTACGAACATTTTAAACCAAAAATCTTAATTCTAGGCCTACTAGTTTCCGAGAAAATGAAAATAAACCAAATTATGCCATACTTTTAGCTGAAAATATGTATGTTATTGTGCGATGCACATATTTTTTCCCAAAAACGGTAAGTCTGGCGTGGTTTTGACCATAACAAGATTTGTAGAGGCATTCATTACAAACATTTTAAACCAAAAATCTTAATTCTAGGCCTACTAGTTTCCGAGAAAATGAAAATAAACCAAATTATGCCATACTTTTAGCTGAAAATATGTAAAAATATGTATGTTATTGTGCGATGCACATATTTTTTCTCAAAAACGGTAAGTCTGGCGTGGTTTTGACCATAACAAGATTTGTAGAGGCATTCATTACGAACATTTTAAACCAAAAATCTTAATTCTAGGCCTACTAGTTTCCGAGAAAATGAAAATAAACCAAATTATGCCATACTTTTAGCTGAAAATATGTATGTTATTGTGCGATGCACATATTTTTTCTCAAAAACGGTAAGTCTGGCGTGGTTTTGACCATAACAAGATTTGTAGAGGCATTCATTACGAACATTTTAAACCAAAAATCTTAATTCTAGGCCTACTAGTTTCCGAGAAAATGAAAATAAACCAAATTATGCCATACTTTTAGCTGAAAATATGTATGTTATTGTGCGATGCACATATTTTTTCTCAAGAACGGTAAGTCTGGCGTGGTTTTGACCATTACAAGATTTGTAGAGGCATTCATTATGAACATTTTAAACCAAAAATCTTAATTCTAGGCCTACTAGTTTCCGAGAAAATGAAAATAAACCAAATTATGCCATACTTTTAGCTGAAAATATGTAAAAATATGTATGTTATTGTGCGATGCACAGATTTTTTCTCAAAAACGGTAAGTCTGGCGTGGTTTTGACCATAACAAGATTTGTAGAGGCATTCATTACGAACATTTTAAATCAAAAATCTTAATTCTAGGCCTACTAGTTTCCGAGAAAATGAAAATAAACCAAATTATGCCATACTTTTAGCTGAAAATATGTATGTTATTGTGCGATGCACATATTTTTTCTCAAGAACGGTAAGTCTGGCGTGATTTTGACCATAACAAGATTTGTAGAGGCATTCATTACGAACATTTTAAACCAAAAATCTTAATTCTAGGCCTACTAGTTTCCGAGAAAATGAAAATAAACCAAATTATGCCATACGTTTAGCTGAAAATATGTAAAAATATGTATGTTATTATGCGATGCACATATTTTTTCTCAAAAACGGTAAGTCTGGTGTGGTTTTGACCATCACAAGATTTGTAGAGGCATTCATTACAAACATTTTAAACCAAAAATCTTAATTCTAGGCCTACTAGTTTCCGAGAAAATGAAAATAAACCAAATTATGCCATACTTTTAGCTGAAAATATGTAAAAATATGTATGTTATTGTGCGATGCACAGATTTTTTCTCAAAAACGGTAAGTCTGGCGTGATTTTGACCATAACAAGATTTGTAGAGGCATTCATTACGAACATTTTAAACCAAAAATCTTAATTCTAGGCCTACTAGTTTCCGAGAAAATGAAAATAAACCAAATTATGCCATACTTTTAGCTGAAAATATGTAAAAATATGTATGTTATTGTGCGATGCACATATTTTTTCTCAAAAACGGTAAGTCTGGCGTGGTTTTGACCATAACAAGATTTGTAGAGGCATTCATTACGAACATTTTAAACCAAAAATCTTAATTCTAGGCCTACTAGTTTCCGAGAAAATGAAAATAAACCAAATTATGCCATACTTTTAGCTGAAAATATGTATGTTATTGTGCGATGCACATATTTTTTCTCAAGAACGGTAAGTCTGGCGCGGTTTTGACCATAACAAGATTTGTAGAGGCATTCATTACGAACATTTTAAACCAAAAATCTTAATTCTAGGCCTACTAGTTTCCGAGAAAATGAAAATAAACCAAATTATGCCATACTTTTAGCTGAAAATATGTATGTTATTGTGCGATGCACATATTTTTTCTCAAGAACGGTAAGTCTGGCGTGATTTTGACCATAACAAGATTTGTAGAGGCATTCATTACGAACATTTTAAACCAAAAATCTTAATTCTAGGCCTACTAGTTTCCGAGAAAATGAAAATAAACCAAATTATGCCATACTTTTAGCTGAAAATATGTATGTTATTGTGCGATGCACATATTTTTTCTCAAGAACGGTAAGTCTGGCGTGATTTTGACCATAACAAGATTTGTAGAGGCATTCATTACGAACATTTTAAACCAAAAATCTTAATTCTAGGCCTACTAGTTTCCGAGAAAATGAAAATAAACCAAATTATGCCATACGTTTAGCTGAAAATATGTAAAAATATGTATGTTATTGTGCGATGCACATATTTTTTCTCAAAAACGGTAAGTCTGGCGTGGTTTTGACCATAACAAGATTTGTAGAGGCATTCATTACGAACATTTTAAACCAAAAATCTTAATTCTAGGCCTACTAGTTTCCGAGAAAATGAAAATAAACCAAATTATGCCATACTTTTAGCTGAAAATATGTAAAAATATGTATGTTATTGTGCGATGCACATATATTTTCTCAAAAACTTTAAGTCTGGCGTGGTTTTGACCATAACAAGATTTGTAGAGGCATTCATTACGAACATTTTAAACCAAAAATCTTAATTCTAGGCCTACTAGTTTCCGAGAAAATGAAAATAAACCAAATTATGCCATACTTTTAGCTGAAAATATGTATGTTATTGTGCGATGCACATATTTTTTCTCAAAAACGGTAAGTCTGGCGTGGTTTTGACCATAACAAGATTTGTAGAGGCATTCATTACGAACATTTTAAACCAAAAATCTTAATTCTAGGCCTACTAGTTTCCGAGAAAATGAAAATAAACCAAATTATGCCATACTTTTAGCTGAAAATATGTATGTTATTGTGCGATGCACATATTTTTTCTCAAGAACGGTAAGTCTGGCGCGGTTTTGACCATAACAAGATTTGTAGAGGCATTCATTACGAACATTTTAAACCAAAAATCTTAATTCTAGGCCTACTAGTTTCCGAGAAAATGAAAATAAACCAAATTATGCCATACTTTTAGCTGAAAATATGTATGTTATTGTGCGATGCACATATTTTTTCTCAAGAACGGTAAGTCTGGCGTGATTTTGACCATAACAAGATTTGTAGAGGCATTCATTACGAACATTTTAAACCAAAAATCTTAATTCTAGGCCTACTAGTTTCCGAGAAAATGAAAATAAACCAAATTATGCCATACTTTTAGCTGAAAATATGTAAAAATATGTATGTTATTGTGCGATGCACATATTTTTTCTCAAAAACGGTAAGTCTGGCGTGGTTTTGACCCTAACAAGATTTGTAGAGGCATTCATTACGAACATTTTAAACCAAAAATCTTAATTCTAGGCCTACTAGTTTCCGAGAAAATGAAAATAAACCAAATTATGCCATACTTTTAGCTGAAAATATGTAAAAATATGTATGTTATTGTGCGATGCACAGATTTTTTCTCAAAAACGGTAAGTCTGGCGTGATTTTGACCATAACAAGATTTGTAGAGGCATTCATTACGAACATTTTAAACCAAAAATCTTAATTCTAGGCCTACTAGTTTCCGAGAAAATGAAAATAAACCAAATTATGCCATACTTTTAGCTGAAAATATGTAAAAATATGTATGTTATTGTGCGATGCACATATTTTTTCTCAAAAACGGTAAATCTGGCGTGGTTTTGACCATAACAAGATTTGTAGAGGCATTCATTACGAACATTTTAAACCAAAAATCTTAATTCTAGGCCTACTAGTTTCCGAGAAAATGAAAATAAACCAAATTATGCCATACTTTTAGCTGAAAATATGTAAAAATATGTATGTTATTGTGCGATGCACATATTTTTTCTCAAAAACGGTAAGTCTGGCGTGGTTTTGACCATAACAAGATTTGTAGAGGCATTCATTACGAACATTTTAAACCAAAAATCTTAATTCTAGGCCTACTAGTTTCCGAGAAAATGAAAATAAACCAAATTATGCCATACGTTTAGCTGAAAATATGTAAAAATATGTATGTTATTGTGCGATGCACATATTTTTTCTCAAAAACGGTAAGTCTGGCGTGGTTTTGACCATAACAAGATTTGTAGAGGCATTCATTACGAACATTTTAAACCAAAAATCTTAATTCTAGGCCTACTAGTTTCCGAGAAAATGAAAATAAACCAAATTATGCCATACTTTTAGCTGAAAATATGTATGTTATTGTGCGATGCACATATTTTTTCTCAAAAACGGTAAGTCTGGCGTGGTTTTGACCATAACAAGATTTGTAGAGGCATTCATTACGAACATTTTAAGCCAAAAATCCTAATTCTAGGCCTACTAGTTTCCGAGAAAATGAAAATAAACCAAATTATGCCATACTTTTAGCTGAAAATATGTATGTTATTGTGCGATGCACATATTTTTTCTCAAAAACGGTAAGTCTGGCGTGGTTTTGACCATAACAAGATTTGTAGAGGCATTCATTACGAACATTTTAAACCAAAAATCTTAATTCTAGGCCTACTAGTTTCCGAGAAAATGAAAATAAACCAAATTATGCCATACTTTTAGCTGAAAATATGTATGTTATTGTGCGATGCACATATTTTTTCTCAAGAACGGTAAGTCTGGCGTGATTTTGACGATTACAAGATTTGTAGAGGCATTCATTACGAACATTTTAAACCAAAAATCTTAATTCTAGGCCTACTAGTTTCCGAGAAAATGAAAATAAACCAAATTATGCCATACGTTTAGCTGAAAATATGTAAAAATATGTATGTTATTGTGCGATGCACATATTTTTTCTCAAAAACGGTAAGTCTGGCGTGGTTTTGACCATAACAAGATTTGTAGAGGCATTCATTATGAACATTTTAAACCAAAAATCTTAATTCTAGGCCTACTAGTTTCCGAGAAAATGAAAATAAACCAAATTATGCCATACTTTTAGCTGAAAATATGTAAAAATATGTATGTTATTGTGCGATGCACATATTTTTTCTCAAAAACTTTAAGTCTGGCGTGGTTTTGACCATAACAAGATTTGTAAAGGCATTCATTACGAACATTTTAAACCAAAAATCTTAATTCTAGGCCTACTAGTTTCCGAGAAAATGAAAATAAACCAAATTATGCCATACTTTTAGCTGAAAATATGTATGTTATTGTGCGATGCACATATTTTTTCTCAAAAACGGTAAGTCTGGCGTGGTTTTGACCATAACAAGATTTGTAGAGGCATTCATTACGAACATTTTAAACCAAAAATCTTAATTCTAGGCCTACTAGTTTCCGAGAAAATGAAAATAAACCAAATTATGCCATACTTTTAGCTGAAAATATGTATGTTATTGTGCGATGCACATATTTTTTCTCAAAAACGGTAAGTCTGGCGTGGTTTTTTGACCATAACAAGATTTGTAGAGGCATTCATTACGAACATTTTAAACCAAAAATCTTAATTCTAGGCCTACTAGTTTCCGAGAAAATGAAAATAAACCAAATTATGCCATACTTTTAGCTGAAAATATGTAAAAATATGTATGTTATTGTGCGATGCACATATTTTTTCTCAAAAACGGTAAGTCTGGCGTGGTTTTGACCATAACAAGATTTGTAGAGGCATTCATTATGAACATTTTAAACCAAAAATCTTAATTCTAGGCCTACTAGTTTCCGAGAAAATGAAAATAAACCAAATTATGCCATACTTTTAGCTGAAAATATGTAAAAATATGTATGTTATTGTGCGATGCACAGATTTTTTCTCAAGAACGGTAAGTCAGGCGTGGTTTTGACCATAACAAGATTTGTAGAGGCATTCATTATGAACATTTTAAACCAAAAATCTTAATTCTAGGCCTACTAGTTTCCGAGAAAATGAAAATAAACCAAATTATGCCATACTTTTAGCTGAAAATATGTAAAAATATGTATGTTATTGTGCGATGCACAGATTTTTTCTCAAAAACGGTAAGTCTGGCGTGGTTTTAACCATAACAAGATTTGTAGAGGCATTCATTACGAACATTTTAAACCAAAAATCTTAATTCTAGGCCTACTAGTTTCCGAGAAAATGAAAATAAACCAAATTATGCCATACTTTTAGCTGAAAATATGTATGTTATTGTGCGATGCACATATTTTTTCTCAAGAACGGTAAGTCTGGCGTGGTTTTGACCATAACAAGATTTGTAGAGGCATTCATTATGAACATTTTAAACCAAAAATCTTAATTCTAGGCCTACTAGTTTCCGAGAAAATGAAAATAAACCAAATTATGCCATACTTTTAGCTGAAAATATGTATGTTATTGTGCGATGCACATATTTTTTCTCAAGAACGGTAAGTCTGGCGTGGTTTTGACCATAACAAGATTTGTAGAGGCATTCATTATGAACATTTTAAACCAAAAATCTTAATTCTAGGCCTACTAGTTTCCGAGAAAATGAAAATAAACCAAATTATGCCATACTTTTAGCTGAAAATATGTAAAAATATGTATGTTATTGTGCGATGCACAGATTTTTTCTCAAAAACGGTAAGTCTGGCGTGGTTTTAACCATAACAAGATTTGTAGAGGCATTCATTACGAACATTTTAAACCAAAAATCTTAATTCTAGGCCTACTAGTTCCCGAGAAAATGAAAATAAACCAAATTATGCCATACTTTTAGCTGAAAATATGTATGTTATTGTGCGATGCACATATTTTTTCTCAAGAACGGTAAGTCTGGCGTGGTTTTGACCATAACAAGATTTGTAGAGGCATTCATTACGAACATTTTAAACCAAAAATCTTAATTCTAGGCCTACTAGTTTCCGAGAAAATGAAAATAAACCAAATTATGCTATACGTTTAGCTGAAAATATGTAAAAATATGTATGTTATTGTGCGATGCACATATTTTTTCTCAAAAACGGTAAGTCTGGCGTGGTTTTGACCATAACAAGATTTGTAGAGGCATTCATTACGAACATTTTAAACCAAAAATCTTAATTCTAGGCCTACTAGTTTCCGAGAAAATGAAAATAAACCAAATTATGCCATACTTTTAGCTGAAAATATGTAAAAATATGTATGTTATTGTGCGATGCACATATTTTTTCTCAAAAACGGTAAGTCTGGCGTGGTTTTGACCATAACAAGATTTGTAGAGGCATTCATTACGAACATTTTAAGCCAAAAATCCTAATTCTAGGCCCACTAGTTTCCGAGAAAATGAAAATAAACCAAATTATGCCATACTTTTAGCTGAAAATATGTATGTTATTGTGCGATGCACATATTTTTTCTCAAGAACGGTAAGTCTGGCGTGATTTTGACCAGAACGAGATTTGTAGAGGCATTCATTACGAACATTTTAAACCAAAAATCTTAATTCTAGGCCTACTAGTTTCCGAGAAAATGAAAATAAACCAAATTATGCCATACTTTTAGCTGAAAATATGTAAAAATATGTATGTTATTGTGCGATGCACATATTTTTTCTCAAAAACGGTAAGTCTGGCGTGGTTTTGACCATAACAAGACTTGTAGAGGCATTCATTATGAACATTTTAAACCAAAAATCTTAATTCTAGGCCTACTAGTTTCCGAGAAAATGAAAATAAACCAAATTATGCCATACTTTTAGCTGAAAATATGTATGTTATTGTGCGATGCACATATTTTTTCTCAAGAACGGTAAGTCTGGCGTGGTTTTGACCATAACAAGATTTGTAGAGGCATTCATTATGAACATTTTAAACCAAAAATCTTAATTCTAGGCCTACTAGTTTCCGAGAAAATGAAAATAAACCAAATTATGCCATACTTTTAGCTGAAAATATGTATGTTATTGTGCGATGCACATATTTTTTCTCAAAAACGGTAAGTCTGGCGTGGTTTTGACCATAACAAGATTTGTAGAGGCATTCATTACGAACATTTTAAACCAAAAATCTTAATTCTAGGCCTACTAGTTTCCGAGAAAATGAAAATAAACCAAATTATGCCATACGTTTAGCTGAAAATATGTAACAATATGTATGTTATTGTGCGATGCACATATTTTTTCTCAAAAACGGTAAGTCTGGCGTGGTTTTGACCATAACAAGATTTGTAGAGGCATTCATTACGAACATTTTAAACCAAAAATCTTAATTCTAGGCCTACTAGTTTCCGAGAAAATGAAAATAAACCAAATTATGCCATACTTTTAGCTGAAAATATGTATGTTATTGTGCGATGCACATATATTTTCTCAAGAACGGTAAGTCTGGCGTGGTTTTGACCATAACAAGATTTGTAGAGGCATTCATTATGAACATTTTAAACCAAAAATCTTAATTCTAGGCCTACTAGTTTCCGAGAAAATGAAAATAAACCAAATTATGCCATACTTTTAGCTGAAAATATGTATGTTATTGTGCGATGCACATATTTTTTCTCAAGAACGGTAAGTCTGGCGTGGTTTTGACCATAACAAGATTTGTAGAGGCATTCATTATGAACATTTTAAACCAAAAATCTTAATTCTAGGCCTACTAGTTTCCGAGAAAATGAAAATAAACCAAATTATGCCATACTTTTAGCTGAAAATATGTAAAAATATGTATGTTATTGTGCGATGCACATATTTTTTCTCAAAAACGGTAAGTCTGGCGTGGTTTTGACCATTACAAGATTTGTAGAGGCATTCATTACGAACATTTTAAACCAAAAATCTTAATTCTAGGCCTACTAGTTTCCGAGAAAATGAAAATAAACCAAATTATGCCATACTTTTAGCTGAAAATATGTAAAAATATGTATGTTATTGTGCGATGCACAGATTTTTTCTCAAAAACGGTAAGTCTGGCGTGATTTTGACCATAACAAGATTTGTAGAGGCATTCATTACGAACATTTTAAACCAAAAATCTTAATTCTAGGCCTACTAGTTTCCGAGAAAATGAAAATAAACCAAATTATGCCATACTTTTAGCTGAAAATATGTATGTTATTGTGCGATGCACATATTTTTTCTCAAGAACGGTAAGTCTGGCGTGGTTTTGACCATAACAAGATTTGTAGAGGCATTCATTATGAACATTTTAAACCAAAAATCTTAATTCTAGGCCTACTAGTTTCCGAGAAAATGAAAATAAACCAAATTATGCCATACTTTTAGCTGAAAATATGTATGTTATTGTGCGATGCACATATTTTTTCTCAAGAACGGTAAGTCTGGCGTGGTTTTGACCATAACAAGATTTGTAGAGGCATTCATTATGAACATTTTAAACCAAAAATCTTAATTCTAGGCCTACTAGTTTCCGAGAAAATGAAAATAAACAAAATTATGCCATACTTTTAGCTGAAAATATGTAAAAATATGTATGTTATTGTGCGATGCACATATTTTTTCTCAAAAACGGTAAGTCTGGCGTGGTTTTGACCATAACAAGATTTGTAGAGGCATTCATTACGAACATTTTAAACCAAAAATCTTAATTCTAGGCCTACTAGTTTCCGAGAAAATGAAAATAAACCAAATTATGCCATACGTTTAGCTGAAAATATGTAAAAATATGTATGTTATTGTGCGATGCACATATTTTTTCTCAAGAACGGTAAGTCTGGCGTGGTTTTGACCATAACAAGATTTGTAGAGGCATTCATTATGAACATTTTAAACCAAAAATCTTAATTCTAGGCCTACTAGTTTCCGAGAAAATGAAAATAAACCAAATTATGCCATACTTTTAGCTGAAAATATGTATGTTATTGTGCGATGCACATATTTTTTCTCAAGAACGGTAAGTCTGGCGTGGTTTTGACCATAACAAGATTTGTAGAGGCATTCATTATGAACATTTTAAACCAAAAATCTTAATTCTAGGCCTACTAGTTTCCGAGAAAATGAAAATAAACCAAATTATGCCATACTTTTAGCTGAAAATATGTAAAAATATGTATGTTATTGTGCGATGCACAGATTTTTTCTCAAAAACGGTAAGTCTGGCGTGATTTTGACCATAACAAGATTTGTAGAGGCATTCATTACGAACATTTTAAACCAAAAATCTTAATTCTAGGCCTACTAGTTTCCGAGAAAATGAAAATAAACCAAATTATGCCATACTTTTAGCTGAAAATATGTAAAAATATGTATGTTATTGTGCGATGCACATATTTTTTCTCAAGAACGGTAAGTCTGGCGTGGTTTTGACCATAACAAGATTTGTAGAGGCATTCATTATGAACATTTTAAACCAAAAATCTTAATTCTAGGCCTACTAGTTTCCGAGAAAATGAAAATAAACCAAATTATGCCATACGTTTAGCTGAAAATATGTAAAAATATGTATGTTATTGTGCGATGCACAGATTTTTTCTCAAGAACGGTAAGTCTGGCGTGGTTTTGACCATAACAAGATTTGTAGAGGCATTCATTATGAACATTTTAAACCAAAAATCTTAATTCTAGGCCTACTAGTTTCCGAGAAAATGAAAATAAACCAAATTATGCCATACTTTTAGCTGAAAATATGTAAAAATATGTATGTTATTGTGCGATGCACATATTTTTTCTCAAAAACGGTAAGTCTGGCGTGGTTTTGACCATAACAAGACTTGTAGAGGCATTCATTATGAACATTTTAAACCAAAAATCTTAATTCTAGGCCTACTAGTTTCCGAGAAAATGAAAATAAACCAAATTATGCCATACTTTTAGCTGAAAATATGTAAAAATATGTATGTTATTGTGCGATGCACATATTTTTTCTCAAAAACGGTAAGTCTGGCGTGGTTTTGACCATAACAAGATTTGTAGAGGCATTCATTACGAACATTTTAAACCAAAAATCTTAATTCTAGGCCTACTAGTTTCCGAGAAAATGAAAATAAACCAAATTATGCCATACGTTTAGCTGAAAATATGTAACAATATGTATGTTATTGTGCGATGCACATATTTTTTCTCAAAAACGGTAAGTCTGGCGTGGTTTTGACCATAACAAGATTTGTAGAGGCATTCATTACGAACATTTTAAACCAAAAATCTTAATTCTAGGCCTACTAGTTTCCGAGAAAATGAAAATAAACCAAATTATGCCATACGTTTAGCTGAAAATATGTAAAAATATGTATGTTATTGTGCGATGCACATATTTTTTCTCAAGAACGGTAAGTCTGGCGTGGTTTTGACCATAACAAGATTTGTAGAGGCATTCATTATGAACATTTTAAACCAAAAATCTTAATTCTAGGCCTACTAGTTTCCGAGAAAATGAAAATAAACCAAATTATGCCATACTTTTAGCTGAAAATATGTATGTTATTGTGCGATGCACATATTTTTTCTCAAGAACGGTAAGTCTGGCGTGGTTTTGACCATAACAAGATTTGTAGAGGCATTCATTATGAACATTTTAAACCAAAAATCTTAATTCTAGGCCTACTAGTTTCCGAGAAAATGAAAATAAACCAAATTATGCCATACTTTTAGCTGAAAATATGTAAAAATATGTATGTTATTGTGCGATGCACATATTTTTTCTCAAAAACGGTAAGTCTGGCGTGGTTTTGACCATAACAAGATTTGTAGAGGCATTCATTACGAACATTTGAAGCCAAAAATCCTAATTCTAGGCAAACTAGTTTCCGAGAAAATGAAAATAAACCAAATTATGCCATACTTTTAGCTGAAAATATGTATGTTATTGTGCGATGCACATATTTTTTCTCAAAAACGGTAAGTCTGGCGTGGTTTTGACCATAACAAGATTTGTAGAGGCATTCATTACGAACATTTTAAACCAAAAATCTTAATTCTAGGCCTACTAGTTTCCGAGAAAATGAAAATAAACCAAATTATGCCATACTTTTAGCTGAAAATATTTATGTTATTGTGCGATGCACATATTTTTTCTCAAGAACGGTGAGTCTGGCGTGATTTTGACCAGAACGAGATTTGTAGAGGCATTCATTATGAACATTTTAAAACAAAAATCTTAATTCTAGGCCTACTAGTTTCCGAGAAAATGAAAATAAACCAAATTATGCCATACTTTAGCTGAAAATATGTAAAAATATGTATGTTATTGTGCGATGCACATATTTTTTCTCAAAAACGGTAAGTCTGGCGTGGTTTTGACCATAACAAGATTTGTAGAGGCATTCATTATGAACATTTTAAACCAAAAATCTTAATTCTAGGCCTACTAGTTTCCGAGAAAATGAAAATAAACCAAATTATGCCATACTTTTAGCTGAAAATATGTAAAAATATGTATGTTATTGTGCGATGCACATATTTTTTCTCAAAAACGGTAAGTCTGGCGTGGTTTTGACCATAACAAGATTTGTAGAGGCATTCATTACGAACATTTTAAACCAAAAATCTTAATTCTAGGCCTACTAGTTTCCGAGAAAATGAAAATAAACCAAATTATGCCATACTTTTAGCTGAAAATATGTATGTTATTGTGCGATGCACATATTTTTTCTCAAAAACGGTAAGTCTGGCGTGGTTTTGACCATAACAAGATTTGTAGAGGCATTCATTACGAACATTTTAAACCAAAAATCTTAATTCTAGGCCTACTAGTTTCCGAGAAAATGAAAATAAACCAAATTATGCCATACTTTTAGCTGAAAATATGTATGTTATTGTGCGATGCACATATTTTTTCTCAAAAACGGTAAGTCTGGCGTGGTTTTGACCATAACAAGATTTGTAGAGGCATTCATTACGAACATTTTAAGCCAAAAATCCTAATTCTAGGCAAACTAGTTTCCGAGAAAATGAAAATAAACCAAATTATGCAATACTTTTAGCTGAAAATATGTATGTTATTGTGCGATGCACATATTTTTTCTCAAGAACGGTAAGTCTGGCGTGATTTTGACCATAACAAGATTTGTAGAGGCATTCATTATGAACATTTTAAAACAAAAATCTTAATTCTAGGCCTACTAGTTTCCGAGAAAATGAAAATAAACCAAATTATGCCATACTTTTAGCTGAAAATATGTAAAAATATGTATGTTATTGTGCGATGCACATATTTTTTCTCAAGAACGGTAAGTCTGGCGTGGTTTTGACCATAACAAGATTTGTAGAGGCATTCATTACGAACATTTTAAACCAAAAATCTTAATTCTAGGCCTACTAGTTTCCGAGAAAATGAAAATAAACCAAATTATGCCATACGTTTAGCTGAAAATATGTAAAAATATGTATGTTATTGTGCGATGCACATATTTTTTCTCAAAAACGGTAAGTCTGGCGTGGTTTTGACCATAACAAGATTTGTAGAGGCATTCATTACGAACATTTTAAACCAAAAATCTTAATTCTAGGCCTACTAGTTTCCGAGAAAATGAAAATAAACCAAATTATGCCATACTTTTAGCTGAAAATATGTATGTTATTGTGCGATGCACATATTTTTTCTCAAAAACGGTAAGTCTGGCGTGGTTTTGACCATAACAAGATTTGTAGAGGCATTCATTACGAACATTTTAAGCCAAAAATCCTAATTCTAGGCAAACTAGTTTCCGAGAAAATGAAAATAAACCAAATTATGCCATACTTTTAGCTGAAAATATGTATGTTATTGTGCGATGCACATATTTTTTCTCAAGAACGGTAAGTCTGGCGTAGTTTTGACCATAACAAGATTTGTAGAGGCATTCATTACGAACATTTTAAACCAAAAATCTTAATTCTAGGCCTACTAGTTTCCGAGAAAATGAAAATAAACCAAATTATGCCATACTTTTAGCTGAAAATATGTATGTTATTGTGCGATGCACATATTTTTTCTCAAGAACGGTAAGTCTGGCGTGATTTTGACCATAACAAGATTTGTAGAGGCATTCATTACGAACATTTTAAACCAAAAATCTTAATTCTAGGCCTACTAGTTTCCGAGAAAATGAAAATAAACCAAATTATGCCATACTTTTAGCTGAAAATATGTAAAAATATGTATGTTATTGTGCGATGCACATATTTTTTCTCAAAAACGGTAAGTCTGGCGTGGTTTTGACCATAACAAGATTTGTAGAGGCATTCATTATGAACATTTTAAACCAAAAATCTTAATTCTAGGCCTACTAGTTTCCGAGAAAATGAAAATAAACCAAATTATGCCATACTTTTAGCTGAAAATATGTATGTTATTGTGCGATGCACATATTTTTTCTCAAGAACGGTAAGTCTGGCGTGGTTTTGACCATAACAAGATTTGTAGAGGCATTCATTATGAACATTTTAAACCAAAAATCTTAATTCTAGGCCTACTAGTTTCCGAGAAAATGAAAATAAACCAAATTATGCCATACTTTTAGCTGAAAATATGTAAAAATATGTATGTTATTGTGCGATGCACATATTTTTTCTCAAAAACGGTAAATCTGGCGTGGTTTTGACCATAACAAGATTTGTAGAGGCATTCATTACGAACATTTTAAGCCAAAAATCCTAATTCTAGGCCTACTAGTTTCCGAGAAAATGAAAATAAACCAAATTATGCCATACTTTTAGCTGAAAATATGTAAAAATATGTATGTTATTGTGCGATGCACATATTTTTTCTCAAAAACGGTAAGTCTGGCGTGGTTTTGACCATAACAAGATTCGTAGAGGCATTCATTATGAACATTTTAAACCAAAAATCTTAATTCTAGGCCTACTAGTTTCCGAGAAAATGAAAATAAACCAAATTATGCCATACTTTTAGCTGAAAATATGTATGTTATTGTGCGATGCACATATTTTTTCTCAAGAACGGTAAGTCTGGCGTGGTTTTGACCATAACAAGATTTGTAGAGGCATTCATTATGAACATTTTAAACCAAAAATCTTAATTCTAGGCCTACTAGTTTCCGAGAAAATGAAAATAAACCAAATTATGCCATACTTTTAGCTGAAAATATGTAAAAATATGTATGTTATTGTGCGATGCACATATTTTTTCTCAAAAACGGTAAGTCTGGCGTGGTTTTGACCATAACAAGATTTGTAGAGGCATTCATTACGAACATTTTAAACCAAAAATCTTAATTCTAGGCCTACTAGTTTCCGAGAAAATGAAAATAAACCAAATTATGCCATACTTTTAGCTGAAAATATGTAAAAATATGTATGTTATTGTGCGATGCACATATTTTTTCTCAAAAACGGTAAGTCTGGCGTGGTTTTGACCATAACAAGATTTGTAGAGGCATTCATTACGAACATTGTAAGCCAAAAATCCTAATTCTAGGCAAACTAGTTTCCGAGAAAATGAAAATAAACCAAATTATGCCATACTTTTAGCTGAAAATATGTATGTTATTGTGCGATGCACATATTTTTTCTCAAGAACGGTAAGTCTGGCGTGGTTTTGACCATAACAAGATTTGTAGAGGCATTCATTACGAACATTTTAAACCAAAAATCTTAATTCTAGGCCTACTAGTTTCCGAGAAAATGAAAATAAACCAAATTATGCCATACTTTTAGCTGAAAATATGTATGTTATTGTGCGATGCACATATTTTTTCTCAAGAACGGTAAGTCTGGCGTGATTTTGACCATAACAAGATTTGTAGAGGCATTCATTATGAACATTTTAAAACAAAAATCTTAATTCTAGGCCTACTAGTTTCCGAGAAAATGAAAATAAACCAAATTATGCCATACTTTTAGCTGAAAATATGTAAAAATATGTATGTTATTGTGCGATGCACATATTTTTTCTCAAAAACGGTAAGTCTGGCGTGGTTTTGACCATAACAAGATTTGTAGAGGCATTCATTATGAACATTTTAAACCAAAAATCTTAATTCTAGGCCTACTAGTTTCCGAGAAAATGAAAATAAACCAAATTATGCCATACTTTTAGCTGAAAATATGTATGTTATTGTGCGATGCACATATTTTTTCTCAAGAACGGTAAGTCTGGCGTGGTTTTGACCATAACAAGATTTGTAGAGGCATTCATTATGAACATTTTAAACCAAAAATCTTAATTCTAGGCCTACTAGTTTCCGAGAAAATGAAAATAAACCAAATTATGCCATACTTTTAGCTGAAAATATGTAAAAATATGTATGTTATTGTGCGATGCACATATTTTTTCTCAAAAACGGTAAATCTGGCGTGGTTTTGACCATAACAAGATTTGTAGAGGCATTCACTACGAACATTTTAAGCCAAAAATCCTAATTCTAGGCCTACTAGTTTCCGAGAAAATGAAAATAAACCAAATTATGCCATACTTTTAGCTGAAAATATGTATGTTATTGTGCGATGCACATATTTTTTCTCAAGAACGGTAATTCTGGCGTGGTTTTGACCATAACAAGATTTGTAGAGGCATTCATTACGAACATTTTAAACCAAAAATCTTAATTCTAGGCCTACTAGTTTCCGAGAAAATGAAAATAAACCAAATTATGCCATACGTTTAGCTGAAAATATGTATGTTATTGTGCGATGCACATATTTTTTCTCAAAAACGGTAAGTCTGGCGTGGTTTTGACCATAACAAGATTTGTAGAGGCATTCATTACGAACATTTTAAACCAAAAATCTTAATTCTAGGCCTACTAGTTTCCGAGAAAATGAAAATAAACCAAATTATGCCATACTTTTAGCTGAAAATATGTAAAAATATGTATGTTATTGTGCGATGCACATATTTTTTCTCAAGAACGGTAAGTCTGGCGTGGTTTTGACCATAACAAGATTTGTAGAGGCATTCATTACGAACATTTTAAACCAAAAATCTTAATTCTAGGCCTACTAGTTTCCGAGAAAATGAAAATAAACCAAATTATGCCATACGTTTAGCTGAAAATATGTAAAAATATGTATGTTATTGTGCGATGCACATATTTTTTCTCAAAAACGGTAAGTCTGGCGTGGTTTTGACCATAACAAGATTTGTAGAGGCATTCATTACGAACATTTTAAACCAAAAATTTTAATTCTAGGCCTACTAGTTTCCGAGAAAATGAAAATAAACCAAATTATGCCATACGTTTAGCTGAAAATATGTATGTTATTGTGCGATGCACATATTTTTTCTCAAAAACGGTAAGTCTGGCGTGGTTTTGACCATAACAAGATTTGTAGAGGCATTCATTACGAACATTTTAAACCAAAAATCTTAATTCTAGGCCTACTAGTTTCCGAGAAAATGAAAATAAACCAAATTATGCCATACTTTTAGCTGAAAATATGTAAAAATATGTATGTTATTGTGCGATGCACATATTTTTTCTCAAGAACGGTAAGCCTGGCGTGGTTTTGACCATAACAAGATTTGTAGAGGCATTCATTACGAACATTTTAAACCAAAAATCTTAATTCTAGGCCTACTAGTTTCCGAGAAAATGAAAATAAACCAAATTATGCCATACGTTTAGCTGAAAATATGTAAAAATATGTATGTTATTGTGCGATGCACATATTTTTTCTCAAAAACGGTAAGTCTGGCGTGGTTTTGACCATAACAAGATTTGTAGAGGCATTCATTACGAACATTTTAAACCAAAAATTTTAATTCTAGGCCTACTAGTTTCCGAGAAAATGAAAATAAACCAAATTATGCCATACTTTTAGCTGAAAATATGTAAAAATATGTATGTTATTGTGCGATGCACATATTTTTTCTCAAGAACGGTAAGTCTGGCGTGGTTTTGACCATAACAAGATTTGTAGAGGCATTCATTATGAACATTTTAAACCAAAAATCTTAATTCTAGGCCTACTAGTTTCCGAGAAAATGAAAATAAACCAAATTATGCCATACTTTTAGCTGAAAATATGTATGTTATTGTGCGATGCACATATTTTTTCTCAAGAACGGTAAGTCTGGCGTGGTTTTGACCATAACAAGATTTGTAGAGGCATTCATTATGAACATTTTAAACCAAAAATCTTAATTCTAGGCCTACTAGTTTCCGAGAAAATGAAAATAAACCAAATTATGCCATACTTTTAGCTGAAAATATGTAAAAATATGTATGTTATTGTGCGATGCACATATTTTTTCTCAAAAACGGTAAGTCTGGCGTGGTTTTGACCATAACAAGATTTGTAGAGGCATTCATTACGAACATTGTAAGCCAAAAATCCTAATTCTAGGCAAACTAGTTTCCGAGAAAATGAAAATAAACCAAATTATGCCATACTTTTAGCTGAAAATATGTATGTTATTGTGCGATGCACATATTTTTTCTCAAGAACGGTAAGTCTGGCGTGGTTTTGACCATAACAAGATTTGTAGAGGCATTCATTACGAACATTTTAAACCAAAAATCTTAATTCTAGGCCTACTAGTTTCCGAGAAAATGAAAATAAACCAAATTATGCCATACTTTTAGCTGAAAATATGTATGTTATTGTGCGATGCACATATTTTTTCTCAAAAACGGTAAGTCTGGCGTGGTTTTGACCATAACAAGATTTGTAGAGGCATTCATTATGAACATTTTAAACCAAAAATCTTAATTCTAGGCCTACTAGTTTCCGAGAAAATGAAAATAAACCAAATTATGCCATACTTTTAGCTGAAAATATGTATGTTATTGTGCGATGCACATATTTTTTCTCAAGAACGGTAAGTCTGGCGTGGTTTTGACCATAACAAGATTTGTAGAGGCATTCATTATGAACATTTTAAACCAAAAATCTTAATTCTAGGCCTACTAGTTTCCGAGAAAATGAAAATAAACCAAATTATGCCATACTTTTAGCTGAAAATATGTCAAAATATGTATGTTATTGTGCGATGCACATATTTTTTCTCAAAAACGGTAAATCTGGCGTGGTTTTGACCATAACAAGATTTGTAGAGGCATTCATTACGAACATTTTAAGCCAAAAATCCTAATTCTAGGCCTACTAGTTTCCGAGAAAATGAAAATAAACCAAATTATGCCATACTTTTAGCTGAAAATATGTATGTTATTGTGCGATGCACATATTTTTTCTCAAGAACGGTAATTCTGGCGTGGTTTTGACCATAACAAGATTTGTAGAGGCATTCATTACGAACATTTTAAACCAAAAATCTTAATTCTAGGCCTACTAGTTTCCGAGAAAATGAAAATAAACCAAATTATGCCATACGTTTAGCTGAAAATATGTATGTTATTGTGCGATGCACATATTTTTTCTCAAAAACGGTAAGTCTGGCGTGGTTTTGACCATAACAAGATTTGTAGAGGCATTCATTACGAACATTTTAAACCAAAAATCTTAATTCTAGGCCTACTAGTTTCCGAGAAAATGAAAATAAACCAAATTATGCCATACTTTTAGCTGAAAATATGTAAAAATATGTATGTTATTGTGCGATGCACATATTTTTTCTCAAGAACGGTAAGTCTGGCGTGGTTTTGACCATAACAAGATTTGTAGAGGCATTCATTACGAACATTTTAAACCAAAAATCTTAATTCTAGGCCTACTAGTTTCCGAGAAAATGAAAATAAACCAAATTATGCCATACGTTTAGCTGAAAATATGTAAAAATATGTATGTTATTGTGCGATGCACATATTTTTTCTCAAAAACGGTAAGTCTGGCGTGGTTTTGACCATAACAAGATTTGTAGAGGCATTCATTACGAACATTTTAAACCAAAAATTTTAATTCTAGGCCTACTAGTTTCCGAGAAAATGAAAATAAACCAAATTATGCCATACTTTTAGCTGAAAATATGTAAAAATATGTATGTTATTGTGCGATGCACATATTTTTTCTCAAAAACGGTAAGTCTGGCGTGGTTTTGACCATAACAAGATTTGTAGAGGCATTCATTACGAACATTTTAAACCAAAAATCTTAATTCTAGGCCTACTAGTTTCCGAGAAAATGAAAATAAACCAAATTATGCCATACGTTTAGCTGAAAATATGTAACAATATGTATGTTATTGTGCGATGCACATATTTTTTCTCAAAAACGGTAAGTCTGGCGTGGTTTTGACCATAACAAGATTTGTAGAGGCATTCATTACGAACATTTTAAACCAAAAATCTTAATTCTAGGCCTACTAGTTTCCGAGAAAATGAAAATAAACCAAATTATGCCATACTTTTAGCTGAAAATATGTATGTTATTGTGCGATGCACATATTTTTTCTCAAGAACGGTGAGTCTGGCGTGATTTTGACCAGAACGAGATTTGTAGAGGCATTCATTATGAACATTTTAAAACAAAAATCTTAATTCTAGGCCTACTAGTTTCCGAGAAAATGAAAATAAACCAAATTATGCCATACTTTAGCTGAAAATATGTAAAAATATGTATGTTATTGTGCGATGCACATATTTTTTCTCAAAAACGGTAAGTCTGGCGTGGTTTTGACCATAACAAGATTTGTAGAGGCATTCATTATGAACATTTTAAACCAAAAATCTTAATTCTAGGCCTACTAGTTTCCGAGAAAATGAAAATAAACCAAATTATGCCATACTTTTAGCTGAAAATATGTAAAAATATGTATGTTATTGTGCGATGCACATATTTTTTCTCAAAAACGGTAAGTCTGGCGTGGTTTTGACCATAACAAGATTTGTAGAGGCATTCATTACGAACATTTTAAACCAAAAATCTTAATTCTAGGCCTACTAGTTTCCGAGAAAATGAAAATAAACCAAATTATGCCATACTTTTAGCTGAAAATATGTATGTTATTGTGCGATGCACATATTTTTTCTCAAAAACGGTAAGTCTGGCGTGGTTTTGACCATAACAAGATTTGTAGAGGCATTCATTACGAACATTTTAAACCAAAAATCTTAATTCTAGGCCTACTAGTTTCCGAGAAAATGAAAATAAACCAAATTATGCCATACTTTTAGCTGAAAATATGTAACAATATGTATGTTATTGTGCGATGCACATATTTTTTCTCAAAAACGGTAAGTCTGGCGTGGTTTTGACCATAACAAGATTTGTAGAGGCATTCATTACGAACATTTTAAACCAAAAATCTTAATTCTAGGCCTACTAGTTTCCGAGAAAATGAAAATAAACCAAATTATGCCATACGTTTAGCTGAAAATATGTAAAAATATGTATGTTATTGTGCGATGCACATATTTTTTCTCAAGAACGGTAAGTCTGGCGTGGTTTTGACCATAACAAGATTTGTAGAGGCATTCATTATGAACATTTTAAACCAAAAATCTTAATTCTAGGCCTACTAGTTTCCGAGAAAATGAAAATAAACCAAATTATGCCATACTTTTAGCTGAAAATATGTATGTTATTGTGCGATGCACATATTTTTTCTCAAGAACGGTAAGTCTGGCGTGGTTTTGACCATAACAAGATTTGTAGAGGCATTCATTATGAACATTTTAAACCAAAAATCTTAATTCTAGGCCTACTAGTTTCCGAGAAAATGAAAATAAACCAAATTATGCCATACTTTTAGCTGAAAATATGTAAAAATATGTATGTTATTGTGCGATGCACATATTTTTTCTCAAAAACGGTAAGTCTGGCGTGGTTTTGACCATAACAAGATTTGTAGAGGCATTCATTACGAACATTTGAAGCCAAAAATCCTAATTCTAGGCAAACTAGTTTCCGAGAAAATGAAAATAAACCAAATTATGCCATACTTTTAGCTGAAAATATGTATGTTATTGTGCGATGCACATATTTTTTCTCAAAAACGGTAAGTCTGGCGTGGTTTTGACCATAACAAGATTTGTAGAGGCATTCATTACGAACATTTTAAACCAAAAATCTTAATTCTAGGCCTACTAGTTTCCGAGAAAATGAAAATAAACCAAATTATGCCATACTTTTAGCTGAAAATATGTATGTTATTGTGCGATGCACATATTTTTTCTCAAGAACGGTGAGTCTGGCGTGATTTTGACCAGAACGAGATTTGTAGAGGCATTCATTATGAACATTTTAAAACAAAAATCTTAATTCTAGGCCTACTAGTTTCCGAGAAAATGAAAATAAACCAAATTATGCCATACTTTAGCTGAAAATATGTAAAAATATGTATGTTATTGTGCGATGCACATATTTTTTCTCAAAAACGGTAAGTCTGGCGTGGTTTTGACCATAACAAGATTTGTAGAGGCATTCATTATGAACATTTTAAACCAAAAATCTTAATTCTAGGCCTACTAGTTTCCGAGAAAATGAAAATAAACCAAATTATGCCATACTTTTAGCTGAAAATATGTAAAAATATGTATGTTATTGTGCGATGCACATATTTTTTCTCAAAAACGGTAAGTCTGGCGTGGTTTTGACCATAACAAGATTTGTAGAGGCATTCATTACGAACATTTTAAACCAAAAATCTTAATTCTAGGCCTACTAGTTTCCGAGAAAATGAAAATAAACCAAATTATGCCATACTTTTAGCTGAAAATATGTATGTTATTGTGCGATGCACATATTTTTTCTCAAAAACGGTAAGTCTGGCGTGGTTTTGACCATAACAAGATTTGTAGAGGCATTCATTACGAACATTTTAAACCAAAAATCTTAATTCTAGGCCTACTAGTTTCCGAGAAAATGAAAATAAACCAAATTATGCCATACTTTTAGCTGAAAATATGTATGTTATTGTGCGATGCACATATTTTTTCTCAAAAACGGTAAGTCTGGCGTGGTTTTGACCATAACAAGATTTGTAGAGGCATTCATTACGAACATTTTAAGCCAAAAATCCTAATTCTAGGCAAACTAGTTTCCGAGAAAATGAAAATAAACCAAATTATGCAATACTTTTAGCTGAAAATATGTATGTTATTGTGCGATGCACATATTTTTTCTCAAGAACGGTAAGTCTGGCGTGATTTTGACCATAACAAGATTTGTAGAGGCATTCATTATGAACATTTTAAAACAAAAATCTTAATTCTAGGCCTACTAGTTTCCGAGAAAATGAAAATAAACCAAATTATGCCATACTTTTAGCTGAAAATATGTAAAAATATGTATGTTATTGTGCGATGCACATATTTTTTCTCAAGAACGGTAAGTCTGGCGTGGTTTTGACCATAACAAGATTTGTAGAGGCATTCATTACGAACATTTTAAACCAAAAATCTTAATTCTAGGCCTACTAGTTTCCGAGAAAATGAAAATAAACCAAATTATGCCATACGTTTAGCTGAAAATATGTAAAAATATGTATGTTATTGTGCGATGCACATATTTTTTCTCAAAAACGGTAAGTCTGGCGTGGTTTTGACCATAACAAGATTTGTAGAGGCATTCATTACGAACATTTTAAACCAAAAATCTTAATTCTAGGCCTACTAGTTTCCGAGAAAATGAAAATAAACCAAATTATGCCATACTTTTAGCTGAAAATATGTATGTTATTGTGCGATGCACATATTTTTTCTCAAAAACGGTAAGTCTGGCGTGGTTTTGACCATAACAAGATTTGTAGAGGCATTCATTACGAACATTTTAAACCAAAAATCTTAATTCTAGGCCTACTAGTTTCCGAGAAAATGAAAATAAACCAAATTATGTCATACTTTTAGCTGAAAATATGTATGTTATTGTGCGATGCACATATTTTTTCTCAAAAACGGTAAGTCTGGCGTGGTTTTGACCATAACAAGATTTGTAGAGGCATTCATTACGAACATTTTAAACCAAAAATCTTAATTCTAGGCCTACTAGTTTCCGAGAAAATGAAAATAAACCAAATTATGCCATACTTTTAGCTGAAAATATGTATGTTATTGTGCGATGCACATATTTTTTCTCAAGAACGGTAAGTCTGGCGTGATTTTGACCATAACAAGATTTGTAGAGGCATTCATTACGAACATTTTAAACCAAAAATCTTAATTCTAGGCCTACTAGTTTCCGAGAAAATGAAAATAAACCAAATTATGCCATACTTTTAGCTGAAAATATGTAAAAATATGTATGTTATTGTGCGATGCACATATTTTTTCTCAAAAACGGTAAGTCTGGCGTGGTTTTGACCATAACAAGATTTGTAGAGGCATTCATTATGAACATTTTAAACCAAAAATCTTAATTCTAGGCCTACTAGTTTCCGAGAAAATGAAAATAAACCAAATTATGCCATACTTTTAGCTGAAAATATGTATGTTATTGTGCGATGCACATATTTTTTCTCAAGAACGGTAAGTCTGGCGTGGTTTTGACCATAACAAGATTTGTAGAGGCATTCATTATGAACATTTTAAACCAAAAATCTTAATTCTAGGCCTACTAGTTTCCGAGAAAATGAAAATAAACCAAATTATGCCATACTTTTAGCTGAAAATATGTAAAAATATGTATGTTATTGTGCGATGCACATATTTTTTCTCAAAAACGGTAAATCTGGCGTGGTTTTGACCATAACAAGATTTGTAGAGGCATTCATTACGAACATTTTAAGCCAAAAATCCTAATTCTAGGCCTACTAGTTTCCGAGAAAATGAAAATAAACCAAATTATGCCATACTTTTAGCTGAAAATATGTAAAAATATGTATGTTATTGTGCGATGCACATATTTTTTCTCAAAAACGGTAAGTCTGGCGTGGTTTTGACCATAACAAGATTCGTAGAGGCATTCATTATGAACATTTTAAACCAAAAATCTTAATTCTAGGCCTACTAGTTTCCGAGAAAATGAAAATAAACCAAATTATGCCATACTTTTAGCTGAAAATATGTATGTTATTGTGCGATGCACATATTTTTTCTCAAGAACGGTAAGTCTGGCGTGGTTTTGACCATAACAAGATTTGTAGAGGCATTCATTATGAACATTTTAAACCAAAAATCTTAATTCTAGGCCTACTAGTTTCCGAGAAAATGAAAATAAACCAAATTATGCCATACTTTTAGCTGAAAATATGTAAAAATATGTATGTTATTGTGCGATGCACATATTTTTTCTCAAAAACGGTAAGTCTGGCGTGGTTTTGACCATAACAAGATTTGTAGAGGCATTCATTACGAACATTTTAAACCAAAAATCTTAATTCTAGGCCTACTAGTTTCCGAGAAAATGAAAATAAACCAAATTATGCCATACTTTTAGCTGAAAATATGTAAAAATATGTATGTTATTGTGCGATGCACATATTTTTTCTCAAAAACGGTAAGTCTGGCGTGGTTTTGACCATAACAAGATTTGTAGAGGCATTCATTACGAACATTGTAAGCCAAAAATCCTAATTCTAGGCAAACTAGTTTCCGAGAAAATGAAAATAAACCAAATTATGCCATACTTTTAGCTGAAAATATGTATGATATTGTGCGATGCACATATTTTTTCTCAAGAACGGTAAGTCTGGCGTGGTTTTGACCATAACAAGATTTGTAGAGGCATTCATTACGAACATTTTAAACCAAAAATCTTAATTCTAGGCCTACTAGTTTCCGAGAAAATGAAAATAAACCAAATTATGCCATACTTTTAGCTGAAAATATGTATGTTATTGTGCGATGCACATATTTTTTCTCAAGAACGGTAAGTCTGGCGTGATTTTGACCATAACAAGATTTGTAGAGGCATTCATTATGAACATTTTAAAACAAAAATCTTAATTCTAGGCCTACTAGTTTCCGAGAAAATGAAAATAAACCAAATTATGCCATACTTTTAGCTGAAAATATGTAAAAATATGTATGTTATTGTGCGATGCACATATTTTTTCTCAAAAACGGTAAGTCTGGCGTGGTTTTGACCATAACAAGATTTGTAGAGGCATTCATTATGAACATTTTAAACCAAAAATCTTAATTCTAGGCCTACTAGTTTCCGAGAAAATGAAAATAAACCAAATTATGCCATACTTTTAGCTGAAAATATGTATGTTATTGTGCGATGCACATATTTTTTCTCAAGAACGGTAAGTCTGGCGTGGTTTTGACCATAACAAGATTTGTAGAGGCATTCATTATGAACATTTTAAACCAAAAATCTTAATTCTAGGCCTACTAGTTTCCGAGAAAATGAAAATAAACCAAATTATGCCATACTTTTAGCTGAAAATATGTAAAAATATGTATGTTATTGTGCGATGCACATATTTTTTCTCAAAAACGGTAAATCTGGCGTGGTTTTGACCATAACAAGATTTGTAGAGGCATTCACTACGAACATTTTAAGCCAAAAATCCTAATTCTAGGCCTACTAGTTTCCGAGAAAATGAAAATAAACCAAATTATGCCATACTTTTAGCTGAAAATATGTATGTTATTGTGCGATGCACATATTTTTTCTCAAGAACGGTAATTCTGGCGTGGTTTTGACCATAACAAGATTTGTAGAGGCATTCATTACGAACATTTTAAACCAAAAATCTTAATTCTAGGCCTACTAGTTTCCGAGAAAATGAAAATAAACCAAATTATGCCATACGTTTAGCTGAAAATATGTATGTTATTGTGCGATGCACATATTTTTTCTCAAAAACGGTAAGTCTGGCGTGGTTTTGACCATAACAAGATTTGTAGAGGCATTCATTACGAACATTTTAAACCAAAAATCTTAATTCTAGGCCTACTAGTTTCCGAGAAAATGAAAATAAACCAAATTATGCCATACTTTTAGCTGAAAATATGTAAAAATATGTATGTTATTGTGCGATGCACATATTTTTTCTCAAGAACGGTAAGTCTGGCGTGGTTTTGACCATAACAAGATTTGTAGAGGCATTCATTACGAACATTTTAAACCAAAAATCTTAATTCTAGGCCTACTAGTTTCCGAGAAAATGAAAATAAACCAAATTATGCCATACGTTTAGCTGAAAATATGTAAAAATATGTATGTTATTGTGCGATGCACATATTTTTTCTCAAAAACGGTAAGTCTGGCGTGGTTTTGACCATAACAAGATTTGTAGAGGCATTCATTACGAACATTTTAAACCAAAAATTTTAATTCTAGGCCTACTAGTTTCCGAGAAAATGAAAATAAACCAAATTATGCCATACGTTTAGCTGAAAATATGTATGTTATTGTGCGATGCACATATTTTTTCTCAAAAACGGTAAGTCTGGCGTGGTTTTGACCATAACAAGATTTGTAGAGGCATTCATTACGAACATTTTAAACCAAAAATCTTAATTCTAGGCCTACTAGTTTCCGAGAAAATGAAAATAAACCAAATTATGCCATACTTTTAGCTGAAAATATGTAAAAATATGTATGTTATTGTGCGATGCACATATTTTTTCTCAAGAACGGTAAGCCTGGCGTGGTTTTGACCATAACAAGATTTGTAGAGGCATTCATTACGAACATTTTAAACCAAAAATCTTAATTCTAGGCCTACTAGTTTCCGAGAAAATGAAAATAAACCAAATTATGCCATACGTTTAGCTGAAAATATGTAAAAATATGTATGTTATTGTGCGATGCACATATTTTTTCTCAAAAACGGTAAGTCTGGCGTGGTTTTGACCATAACAAGATTTGTAGAGGCATTCATTACGAACATTTTAAACCAAAAATTTTAATTCTAGGCCTACTAGTTTCCGAGAAAATGAAAATAAACCAAATTATGCCATACTTTTAGCTGAAAATATGTAAAAATATGTATGTTATTGTGCGATGCACATATTTTTTCTCAAGAACGGTAAGTCTGGCGTGGTTTTGACCATAACAAGATTTGTAGAGGCATTCATTATGAACATTTTAAACCAAAAATCTTAATTCTAGGCCTACTAGTTTCCGAGAAAATGAAAATAAACCAAATTATGCCATACTTTTAGCTGAAAATATGTATGTTATTGTGCGATGCACATATTTTTTCTCAAGAACGGTAAGTCTGGCGTGGTTTTGACCATAACAAGATTTGTAGAGGCATTCATTATGAACATTTTAAACCAAAAATCTTAATTCTAGGCCTACTAGTTTCCGAGAAAATGAAAATAAACCAAATTATGCCATACTTTTAGCTGAAAATATGTAAAAATATGTATGTTATTGTGCGATGCACATATTTTTTCTCAAAAACGGTAAGTCTGGCGTGGTTTTGACCATAACAAGATTTGTAGAGGCATTCATTACGAACATTGTAAGCCAAAAATCCTAATTCTAGGCAAACTAGTTTCCGAGAAAATGAAAATAAACCAAATTATGCCATACTTTTAGCTGAAAATATGTATGTTATTGTGCGATGCACATATTTTTTCTCAAGAACGGTAAGTCTGGCGTGGTTTTGACCATAACAAGATTTGTAGAGGCATTCATTACGAACATTTTAAACCAAAAATCTTAATTCTAGGCCTACTAGTTTCCGAGAAAATGAAAATAAACCAAATTATGCCATACTTTTAGCTGAAAATATGTATGTTATTGTGCGATGCACATATTTTTTCTCAAAAACGGTAAGTCTGGCGTGGTTTTGACCATAACAAGATTTGTAGAGGCATTCATTATGAACATTTTAAACCAAAAATCTTAATTCTAGGCCTACTAGTTTCCGAGAAAATGAAAATAAACCAAATTATGCCATACTTTTAGCTGAAAATATGTATGTTATTGTGCGATGCACATATTTTTTCTCAAGAACGGTAAGTCTGGCGTGGTTTTGACCATAACAAGATTTGTAGAGGCATTCATTATGAACATTTTAAACCAAAAATCTTAATTCTAGGCCTACTAGTTTCCGAGAAAATGAAAATAAACCAAATTATGCCATACTTTTAGCTGAAAATATGTCAAAATATGTATGTTATTGTGCGATGCACATATTTTTTCTCAAAAACGGTAAGTCTGGCGTGGTTTTGACCATAACAAGATTTGTAGAGGCATTCATTACGAACATTTTAAGCCAAAAATCCTAATTCTAGGCCTACTAGTTTCCGAGAAAATGAAAATAAACCAAATTATGCCATACTTTTAGCTGAAAATATGTATGTTATTGTGCGATGCACATATTTTTTCTCAAGAACGGTAATTCTGGCGTGGTTTTGACCATAACAAGATTTGTAGAGGCATTCATTACGAACATTTTAAACCAAAAATCTTAATTCTAGGCCTACTAGTTTCCGAGAAAATGAAAATAAACCAAATTATGCCATACGTTTAGCTGAAAATATGTATGTTATTGTGCGATGCACATATTTTTTCTCAAAAACGGTAAGTCTGGCGTGGTTTTGACCATAACAAGATTTGTAGAGGCATTCATTACGAACATTTTAAACCAAAAATCTTAATTCTAGGCCTACTAGTTTCCGAGAAAATGAAAATAAACCAAATTATGCCATACTTTTAGCTGAAAATATGTAAAAATATGTATGTTATTGTGCGATGCACATATTTTTTCTCAAGAACGGTAAGTCTGGCGTGGTTTTGACCATAACAAGATTTGTAGAGGCATTCATTACGAACATTTTAAACCAAAAATCTTAATTCTAGGCCTACTAGTTTCCGAGAAAATGAAAATAAACCAAATTATGCCATACGTTTAGCTGAAAATATGTAAAAATATGTATGTTATTGTGCGATGCACATATTTTTTCTCAAAAACGGTAAGTCTGGCGTGGTTTTGACCATAACAAGATTTGTAGAGGCATTCATTACGAACATTTTAAACCAAAAATTTTAATTCTAGGCCTACTAGTTTCCGAGAAAATGAAAATAAACCAAATTATGCCATACTTTTAGCTGAAAATATGTAAAAATATGTATGTTATTGTGCGATGCACATATTTTTTCTCAAGAACGGTAAGTCTGGCGTGGTTTTGACCATAACAAGATTTGTAGAGGCATTCATTATGAACATTTTAAACCAAAAATCTTAATTCTAGGCCTACTAGTTTCCGAGAAAATGAAAATAAACCAAATTATGCCATACTTTTAGCTGAAAATATGTATGTTATTGTGCGATGCACATATTTTTTCTCAAGAACGGTAAGTCTGGCGTGGTTTTGACCATAACAAGATTTGTAGAGGCATTCATTATGAACATTTTAAACCAAAAATCTTAATTCTAGGCCTACTAGTTTCCGAGAAAATGAAAATAAACCAAATTATGCCATACTTTTAGCTGAAAATATGTAAAAATATGTATGTTATTGTGCGATGCACATATTTTTTCTCAAAAACGGTAAGTCTGGCGTGGTTTTGACCATAACAAGATTTGTAGAGGCATTCATTACGAACATTTTAAACCAAAAATCTTAATTCTAGGCCTACTAGTTTCCGAGAAAATGAAAATAAACCAAATTATGCCATACGTTTAGCTGAAAATATGTAAAAATATGTATGTTATTGTGCGATGCACATATTTTTTCTCAAAAACGGTAAGTCTGGCGTGGTTTTGACCATAACAAGATTTGTAGAGGCATTCATTACGAACATTTTAAACCAAAAATCTTAATTCTAGGCCTACTAGTTTCCGAGAAAATGAAAATAAACCAAATTATGCCATACTTTTAGCTGAAAATATGTAAAAATATGTATGTTATTGTGCGATGCACATATTTTTTCTCAAAAACGGTAAGTCTGGCGTGGTTTTGACCATAACAAGATTTGTAGAGGCATTCATTACGAACATTTTAAACCAAAAATCTTAATTCTAGGCCTACTAGTTTCCGAGAAAATGAAAATAAACCAAATTATGCCATACTTTTAGCTGAAAATATGTATGTTATTGTGCGATGCCCATATTTTTTCTCAAGAACGGTAAGTCTGGCGTGATTTTGACCATAACAAGATTTGTAGAGGCATTCATTATGAACATTTTAAAACAAAAATCTTAATTCTAGGCCTACTAGTTTCCGAGAAAATGAAAATAAACCAAATTATGCCATACTTTTAGCTGAAAATATGTAAAAATATGTATGTTATTGTGCGATGCACATATTTTTTCTCAAAAACGGTAAGTCTGGCGTGGTTTTGACCATAACAAGATTTGTAGAGGCATTCATTACGAACATTTTAAACTAAAAATCTTAATTCTAGGCCTACTAGTTTCCGAGAAAATGAAAATAAACCAAATTATGCCATACTTTTAGCTGAAAATATGTATGTTATTGTGCGATGCACATATTTTTTCTCAAGAACGGTAAGTCTGGCGTGGTTTTGACCATAACAAGATTTGTAGAGGCATTCATTACGAACATTTTAAACCAAAAATCTTAATTCTAGGCCTACTAGTTTCCGAGAAAATGAAAATAAACCAAATTATGCCATACTTTTAGCTGAAAATATGTATGTTATTGTGCGATGCACATATTTTTTCTCAAGAACGGTAAGTCTGGCGTGATTTTGACCATAACAAGATTTGTAGAAGCATTCATTACGAACATTTTAAACCAAAAATCTTAATTCTAGGCCTACTAGTTTCCGAGAAAATGAAAATAAACCAAATTATGCCATACGTTTAGCTGAAAATATGTAAAAATATGTATGTTATTGTGCGATGCACATATTTTTTCTCAAAAACGGTAAGTCTGGCGTGATTTTGACCGTAACAAGATTTGTAGAGGCATTCATTACGAACATTTTAAACCAAAAATCTTAATTCTAGGCCTACTAGTTTCCGAGAAAATGAAAATAAACCAAATTATGCCATACTTTTAGCTGAAAATATGTATGTTATTGTGCGATGCACATATTTTTTCTCAAAAACGGTAAGTCTGGCGTGGTTTTGACCATAACAAGATTTGTAGAGGCATTCATTACGAACATTTTAAACTAAAAATCTTAATTCTAGGCCTACTAGTTTCCGAGAAAATGAAAATAAACCAAATTATGCCATACTTTTAGCTGAAAATATGTAAAAATATGTATGTTATTGTGCGATGCACATATTTTTTCTCAAAAACGGTAAGTCTGGCGTGGTTTTGACCATAACAAGATTTGTAGAGGCATTCATTACGAACATTTTAAACCAAAAATCTTAATTCTAGGCCTACTAGTTTCCGAGAAAATGAAAATAAACCAAATTATGCCATACTTTTAGCTGAAAATATGTAAAAATATGTATGTTAATGTGCGATGCACATATTTTTTCTCAAAAACGGTAAGTCTGGCGTGGTTTTGACCATAACAAGATTTGTAGAGGCATTCATTATGAACATTTTAAACCAAAAATCTTAATTCTAGGCCTACTAGTTTCCGAGAAAATGAAAATAAACCAAATTATGCCATACTTTTAGCTGAAAATATGTATGTTATTGTGCGATGCACATATTTTTTCTCAAGAACGGTAAGTCTGGCGTGGTTTTGACCATAACAAGATTTGTAGAGGCATTCATTATGAACATTTTAAACCAAAAATCTTAATTCTAGGCCTACTAGTTTCCGAGAAAATGAAAATAAACCAAATTATGCCATACGTTTAGCTGAAAATATGTAAAAATATGTATGTTATTGTGCGATGCACATATTTTTTCTCAAAAACGGTAAGTCTGGCGTGGTTTTGACCATAACAAGATTTGTAGAGGCATTCATTACGAATATTTTAAACCAAAAATCTTAATTCTAGGCCTACTAGTTTCCGAGAAAATGAAAATAAACCAAATTATGCCATACTTTACAAGATTTGTAGAGGCATTCATTACGAACATTTTAAACCAAAAATCTTAATTCTAGGCCTACTAGTTTCCGAGAAAATGAAAATAAACCAAATTATGCCATACTTTTAGCTGAAAATATGTATGTTATTGTGCGATGCACATATTTTTTCTCAAGAACGGTAAGTCTGGCGTGATTTTGACCATAACAAGATTTGTAGAGGCATTCATTATGAACATTTTAAAACAAAAATCTTAAATCTAGGCCTACTAGTTTCCGAGAAAATGAAAATAAACCAAATTATGCCATACTTTTAGCTGAAAATATGTAAAAATATGTATGTTATTGTGCGATGCACATATTTTTTCTCAAAAACGGTAAGTCTGGCGTGGTTTTGACCATAACAAGATTTGTAGAGGCATTCATTACGAACATTTTAAGCCAAAAATCCTAATTCTAGGCAAACTAGTTTCCGAGAAAATGAAAATAAACCAAATTATGCCATACTTTTAGCTGAAAATATGTATGTTATTGTGCGATGCACATATTTTTTCTCAAGAACGGTAAGTCTGGCGTGGTTTTGACCATAACAAGATTTGTAGAGGCATTCATTACGAACATTTTAAACCAAAAATCTTAATTCTAGGCCTACTAGTTTCCGAGAAAATGAAAATAAACCAAATTATGCCATACTTTTAGCTGAAAATATGTATGTTATTGTGCGATGCACATATTTTTTCTCAAGAACGGTAAGTCTGGCGTGATTTTGACCATAACAAGATTTGTAGAGGCATTCATTATGAACATTTTAAAACAAAAATCTTAATTCTAGGCCTACTAGTTTCCGAGAAAATGAAAATAAACCAAATTATGCCATACTTTTAGCTGAAAATATGTAAAAATATGTATGTTATTGTGCGATGCACATATTTTTTCTCAAAAACGGTAAGTCTGGCGTGGTTTTGACCATAACAAGATTTGTAGAGGCATTCATTATGAACATTTTAAACCAAAAATCTTAATTCTAGGCCTACTAGTTTCCGAGAAAATGAAAATAAACCAAATTATGCCATACTTTTAGCTGAAAATATGTATGTTATTGTGCGATGCACATATTTTTTCTCAAGAACGGTAAGTCTGGCGTGGTTTTGACCATAACAAGATTTGTAGAGGCATTCATTATGAACATTTTAAACCAAAAATCTTAATTCTAGGCCTACTAGTTTCCGAGAAAATGAAAATAAACCAAATTATGCCATACTTTTAGCTGAAAATATGTAAAAATATGTATGTTATTGTGCGATGCACATATTTTTTCTCAAGAACGGTGAGTCTGGCGTGGTTTTGACCATAACAAGATTTGTAGAGGCATTCATTACGAACATTTTAAACCAAAAATCTTAATTCTAGGCCTACTAGTTTCCGAGAAAATGAAAATAAACCAAATTATGCCATACTTTTAGCTGAAAATATGTATGTTATTGTGCGATGCACATATTTTTTCTCAAGAACGGTAAGTCTGGCGTGATTTTGACCATAACAAGATTTGTAGAGGCATTCATTATGAACATTTTAAAACAAAAATCTTAATTCTAGGCCTACTAGTTTCCGAGAAAATGAAAATAAACCAAATTATGCCATACTTTTAGCTGAAAATATGTAAAAATATGTATGTTATTGTGCGATGCACATATTTTTTCTCAAAAACGGTAAGTCTGGCGTGGTTTTGACCATAACAAGATTTGTAGAGGCATTCATTACGAACATTTTAAGCCAAAAATCCTAATTCTAGGCAAACTAGTTTCCGAGAAAATGAAAATAAACCAAATTATGCCATACTTTTAGCTGAAAATATGTATGTTATTGTGCGATGCACATATTTTTTCTCAAGAACGGTAAGTCTGGCGTGGTTTTGACCATAACAAGATTTGTAGAGGCATTCATTACGAACATTTTAAACCAAAAATCTTAATTCTAGGCCTACTAGTTTCCGAGAAAATGAAAATAAACCAAATTATGCCATACTTTTAGCTGAAAATATGTATGTTATTGTGCGATGCACATATTTTTTCTCAAGAACGGTAAGTCTGGCGTGATTTTGACCATAACAAGATTTGTAGAGGCATTCATTATGAACATTTTAAAACAAAAATCTTAATTCTAGGCCTACTAGTTTCCGAGAAAATGAAAATAAACCAAATTATGCCATACTTTTAGCTGAAAATATGTAAAAATATGTATGTTATTGTGCGATGCACATATTTTTTCTCAAAAACGGTAAGTCTGGCGTGGTTTTGACCATAACAAGATTTGTAGAGGCATTCATTATGAACATTTTAAACCAAAAATCTTAATTCTAGGCCTACTAGTTTCCGAGAAAATGAAAATAAACCAAATTATGCCATACTTTTAGCTGAAAATATGTATGTTATTGTGCGATGCACATATTTTTTCTCAAGAACGGTAAGTCTGGCGTGGTTTTGACCATAACAAGATTTGTAGAGGCATTCATTATGAACATTTTAAACCAAAAATCTTAATTCTAGGCCTACTAGTTTCCGAGAAAATGAAAATAAACCAAATTATGCCATACTTTTAGCTGAAAATATGTAAAAATATGTATGTTATTGTGCGATGCACATATTTTTTCTCAAGAACGGTGAGTCTGGCGTGGTTTTGACCATAACAAGATTTGTAGAGGCATTCATTACGAACATTTTAAGCCAAAAATCCTAATTCTAGGCCTACTAGTTTCCGAGAAAATGAAAATAAACCAAATTATGCCATACTTTTAGCTGAAAATATGTATGTTATTGTGCGATGCACATATTTTTTCTCAAGAACGGTAAGTCTGGCGTGGTTTTGACCATAACAAGATTTGTAGAGGCATTCATTATGAACATTTTAAACCAAAAATCTTAATTCTAGGCCTACTAGTTTCCGAGAAAATGAAAATAAACCAAATTATGCCATACTTTTAGCTGAAAATATGTAAAAATATGTATGTTATTGTGCGATGCACATATTTTTTCTCAAGAACGGTAAGTCTGGCGTGGTTTTGACCATAACAAGATTTGTAGAGGCATTCATTACGAACATTTTAAACCAAAAATCTTAATTCTAGGCCTACTAGTTTCCGAGAAAATGAAAATAAACCAAATTATGCCATACTTTTAGCTGAAAATATGTATGTTATTGTGCGATGCACATATTTTTTCTCAAGAACGGTAAGTCTGGCGTGATTTTGACCATAACAAGATTTGTAGAGGCATTCATTATGAACATTTTAAAACAAAAATCTTAATTCTAGGCCTACTAGTTTCCGAGAAAATGAAAATAAACCAAATTATGCCATACTTTTAGCTGAAAATATGTAAAAATATGTATGTTATTGTGCGATGCACATATTTTTTCTCAAAAACGGTAAGTCTGGCGTGGTTTTGACCATAACAAGATTTGTAGAGGCATTCATTATGAACATTTTAAACCAAAAATCTTAATTCTAGGCCTACTAGTTTCCGAGAAAATGAAAATAAACCAAATTATGCCATACTTTTAGCTGAAAATATGTATGTTATTGTGCGATGCACATATTTTTTCTCAAGAACGGTAAGTCTGGCGTGGTTTTGACCATAACAAGATTTGTAGAGGCATTCATTATGAACATTTTAAACCAAAAATCTTAATTCTAGGCCTACTAGTTTCCGAGAAAATGAAAATAAACCAAATTATGCCATACTTTTAGCTGAAAATATGTAAAAATATGTATGTTATTGTGCGATGCACATATTTTTTCTCAAGAACGGTGAGTCTGGCGTGGTTTTGACCATAACAAGATTTGTAGAGGCATTCATTACGAACATTTTAAACCAAAAATCTTAATTCTAGGCCTACTAGTTTCCGAGAAAATGAAAATAAACCAAATTATGCCATACTTTTAGCTGAAAATATGTATGTTATTGTGCGATGCACATATTTTTTCTCAAGAACGGTAAGTCTGGCGTGATTTTGACCATAACAAGATTTGTAGAGGCATTCATTATGAACATTTTAAAACAAAAATCTTAATTCTAGGCCTACTAGTTTCCGAGAAAATGAAAATAAACCAAATTATGCCATACTTTTAGCTGAAAATATGTAAAAATATGTATGTTATTGTGCGATGCACATATTTTTTCTCAAAAACGGTAAGTCTGGCGTGGTTTTGACCATAACAAGATTTGTAGAGGCATTCATTACGAACATTTTAAGCCAAAAATCCTAATTCTAGGCAAACTAGTTTCCGAGAAAATGAAAATAAACCAAATTATGCCATACTTTTAGCTGAAAATATGTATGTTATTGTGCGATGCACATATTTTTTCTCAAGAACGGTAAGTCTGGCGTGGTTTTGACCATAACAAGATTTGTAGAGGCATTCATTACGAACATTTTAAACCAAAAATCTTAATTCTAGGCCTACTAGTTTCCGAGAAAATGAAAATAAACCAAATTATGCCATACTTTTAGCTGAAAATATGTATGTTATTGTGCGATGCACATATTTTTTCTCAAGAACGGTAAGTCTGGCGTGATTTTGACCATAACAAGATTTGTAGAGGCATTCATTATGAACATTTTAAAACAAAAATCTTAATTCTAGGCCTACTAGTTTCCGAGAAAATGAAAATAAACCAAATTATGCCATACTTTTAGCTGAAAATATGTAAAAATATGTATGTTATTGTGCGATGCACATATTTTTTCTCAAAAACGGTAAGTCTGGCGTGGTTTTGACCATAACAAGATTTGTAGAGGCATTCATTATGAACATTTTAAACCAAAAATCTTAATTCTAGGCCTACTAGTTTCCGAGAAAATGAAAATAAACCAAATTATGCCATACTTTTAGCTGAAAATATGTATGTTATTGTGCGATGCACATATTTTTTCTCAAGAACGGTAAGTCTGGCGTGGTTTTGACCATAACAAGATTTGTAGAGGCATTCATTATGAACATTTTAAACCAAAAATCTTAATTCTAGGCCTACTAGTTTCCGAGAAAATGAAAATAAACCAAATTATGCCATACTTTTAGCTGAAAATATGTAAAAATATGTATGTTATTGTGCGATGCACATATTTTTTCTCAAGAACGGTGAGTCTGGCGTGGTTTTGACCATAACAAGATTTGTAGAGGCATTCATTACGAACATTTTAAGCCAAAAATCCTAATTCTAGGCCTACTAGTTTCCGAGAAAATGAAAATAAACCAAATTATGCCATACTTTTAGCTGAAAATATGTATGTTATTGTGCGATGCACATATTTTTTCTCAAGAACGGTAAGTCTGGCGTGGTTTTGACCATAACAAGATTTGTAGAGGCATTCATTATGAACATTTTAAACCAAAAATCTTAATTCTAGGCCTACTAGTTTCCGAGAAAATGAAAATAAACCAAATTATGCCATACTTTTAGCTGAAAATATGTAAAAATATGTATGTTATTGTGCGATGCACATATTTTTTCTCAAAAACGGTAAGTCTGGCGTGGTTTTGACCATAACAAGATTTGTAGAGGCATTCATTATGAACATTTTAAAACAAAAATCTTAATTCTAGGCCTACTAGTTTCCGAGAAAATGAAAATAAACCAAATTATGCCATACTTTTAGCTGAAAATATGTAAAAATATGTATGTTATTGTGCGATGCACATATTTTTTCTCAAAAACGGTAAGTCTGGCGTGGTTTTGACCATAACAAGATTTGTAGAGGCATTCATTATGAACATTTTAAACCAAAAATCTTAATTCTAGGCCTACTAGTTTCCGAGAAAATGAAAATAAACCAAATTATGCCATACTTTTAGCTGAAAATATGTATGTTATTGTGCGATGCACATATTTTTTCTCAAGAACGGTAAGTCTGGCGTGGTTTTGACCATAACAAGATTTGTAGAGGCATTCATTATGAACATTTTAAACCAAAAATCTTAATTCTAGGCCTACTAGTTTCCGAGAAAATGAAAATAAACCAAATTATGCCATACTTTTAGCTGAAAATATGTAAAAATATGTATGTTATTGTGCGATGCACATATTTTTTCTCAAAAACGGTAAATCTGGCGTGGTTTTGACCATAACAAGATTTGTAGAGGCATTCATTACGAACATTTTAAGCCAAAAATCCTAATTCTAGGCCTACTAGTTTCCGAGAAAATGAAAATAAACCAAATTATGCCATACTTTTAGCTGAAAATATGTATGTTATTGTGCGATGCACATATTTTTTCTCAAGAACGGTAAGTCTGGCGTGGTTTTGACCATAACAAGATTTGTAGAGGCATTCATTACGAACATTTTAAACCAAAAATCTTAATTCTAGGCCTACTAGTTTCCGAGAAAATGAAAATAAACCAAATTATGCCATACTTTTAGCTGAAAATATGTATGTTATTGTGCGATGCACATAATTTTTCTCAAGAACGGTAAGTCTGGCGTGATTTTGACCATAACAAGATTTGTAGAAGCATTCATTACGAACATTTTAAACCAAAAATCTTAATTCTAGGCCTACTAGTTTCCGAGAAAATGAAAATAAACCAAATTATGCCATACGTTTAGCTGAAAATATGTAAAAATATGTATGTTATTGTGCGATGCACATATTTTTTCTCAAAAACGGTAAGTCTGGCGTGATTTTGACCGTAACAAGATTTGTAGAGGCATTCATTACGAACATTTTAAACCAAAAATCTTAATTCTAGGCCTACTAGTTTCCGAGAAAATGAAAATAAACCAAATTATGCCATACTTTTAGCTGAAAATATGTATGTTATTGTGCGATGCACATATTTTTTCTCAAAAACGGTAAGTCTGGCGTGGTTTTGACCATAACAAGATTTGTAGAGGCATTCATTACGAACATTTTAAACCAAAAATCTTAATTCTAGGCCTACTAGTTTCCGAGAAAATGAAAATAAACCAAATTATGCCATACGTTTAGCTGAAAATATGTAAAAATATGTATGTTATTGTGCGATGCACATATTTTTTCTCAAAAACGGTAAGTCTGGCGTGGTTTTGACCATAACAAGATTTGTAGAGGCATTCATTACGAACATTTTAAACCAAAAATCTTAATTCTAGGCCTACTAGTTTCCGAGAAAATGAAAATAAACCAAATTATGCCATACTTTTAGCTGAAAATATGTAAAAATATGTATGTTATTGTGCGATGCACATATTTTTTCTCAAAAACGGTAAGTCTGGCGTGGTTTTGACCATAACAAGATTTGTAGAGGCATTCATTACGAACATTTTAAACCAAAAATCTTAATTCTAGGCCTACTAGTTTCCGAGAAAATGAAAATAAACCAAATTATGCCATACGTTTAGCTGAAAATATGTAAAAATATGTATGTTATTGTGCGATGCACATATTTTTTCTCAAAAACGGTAAGTCTGGCGTGGTTTTGACCATAACAAGATTTGTAGAGGCATTCATTACGAACATTTTAAACCAAAAATCTTAATTCTATGCCTACTAGTTTCCGAGAAAATGAAAATAAACCAAATTATGCCATACTTTTAGCTGAAAATATGTATGTTATTGTGCGATGCACATATTTTTTCTGAAAAACGGTAAGTCTGGCGTGGTTTTGACCATAACAAGATTTGTAGAGGCATTCATTACGAACATTTTAAACCAAAAATCTTAATTCTAGGCCTACTAGTTTCCGAGAAAATGAAAATAAACCAAATTATGCCATACTTTTAGCTGAAAATATGTATGTTATTGTGCGATGCACATATTTTTTCTCAAAAACGGTAAGTCTGGCGTGGTTTTGACCATAACAAGATTTGCAGAGGCATTCATTACGAACATTTTAAACCAAAAATCTTAATTCTAGGCCTACTAGTTTCCGAGAAAATGAAAATAAACCAAATTATGCCATACTTTTAGCTGAAAATATGTAAAAATATGTATGTTATTGTGCGATGCACATATTTTTTCCTCAAAAACGGTAAGTCTGGCGTGGTTTTGACCATAACAAGATTTGTAGAGGCATTCATTACGAACATTTTAAACCAAAAATCTTAATTCTAGGCCTACTAGTTTCCGAGAAAATGAAAATAAACCAAATTATGCCATACTTTTAGCTGAAAATATGTAAAAATATGTATGTTATTGTGCGATGCACATATTTTTTCTCAAAAACGGTAAGTCTGGCGTGGTTTTGACCATAACAAGATTTGTAGAGGCATTCATTACGAACATTTTAAGCCAAAAATCCTAATTCTAGGCAAACTAGTTTCCGAGAAAATGAAAATAAACCAAATTATGCCATACTTTTAGCTGAAAATATGTATGTTATTGTGCGATGCACATATTTTTTCTCAAGAACGGTAAGTCTGGCGTGATTTTGACCATAACAAGATTTGTAGAGGCATTCATTATGAACATTTTAAAACAAAAATCTTAATTCTAGGCCTACTAGTTTCCGAGAAAATGAAAATAAACCAAATTATGCCATACTTTTAGCTGAAAATATGTAAAAATATGTATGTTATTGTGCGATGCACATATTTTTTCTCAAAAACGGTAAGTCTGGCGTGGTTTTCACCATAACAAGATTTGTAGAGGCATTCATTGTGAACATTTTAAACCAAAAATCTTAATTCTAGGCCTACTAGTTTCCGAGAAAATGAAAATAAACCAAATTATGCCATACTTTTAGCTGAAAATATGTATGTTATTGTGCGATGCACATATTTTTTCTCAAGAACGGTAAGTCTGGCGTGGTTTTGACCATAACAAGATTTGTAGAGGCATTCATTACGAACATTTTAAACCAAAAATCTTAATTCTAGGCCTACTAGTTTCCGAGAAAATGAAAATAAACCAAATTATGCCATACTTTTAGCTGAAAATATGTATGTTATTGTGCGATGCACATATTTTTTCTCAAAAACGGTAAGTCTGGCGTGGTTTTGACCATAACAAGATTTGTAGAGGCATTCATTACGAACATTTTAAACCAAAAATCTTAATTCTAGGCCTACTAGTTTCCGAGAAAATGAAAATAAACCAAATTATGCCATACTTTTAGCTGAAAATATGTAAAAATATGTATGTTATTGTGCGATGCACATATTTTTTCTCAAGAACGGTAAGTCTGGCGTGGTTTTGACCATAACAAGATTTGTAGAGGCATTCATTATGAACATTTTAAACCAAAAATCTTAATTCTAGGCCTACTAGTTTCCGAGAAAATGAAAATAAACCAAATTATGCCATACTTTTAGCTGAAAATATGTATGTTATTGTGCGATGCACATATTTTTTCTCAAGAACGGTAAGTCTGGCGTGGTTTTGACCATAACAAGATTTGTAGAGGCATTCATTACGAACATTTTAAACCAAAAATCTTAATTCTAGGCCTACTAGTTTCCGAGAAAATGAAAATAAACCAAATTATGCCATACGTTTAGCTGAAAATATGTAAAAATATGTATGTTATTGTGCGATGCACATATTTTTTCTCAAAAACGGTAAGTCTGGCGTGGTTTTGACCATAACAAGATTTGTAGAGGCATTCATTACGAACATTTTAAACCAAAAATCTTAATTCTAGGCCTACTAGTTTCCGAGAAAATGAAAATAAACCAAATTATGCCATACTTTTAGCTGAAAATATGTAAAAATATGTATGTTATTGTGCGATGCACATATTTTTTCTCAAAAACGGTAAGTCTGGCGTGGTTTTGACCATAACAAGATTTGTAGAGGCATTCATTACGAACATTTTAAGCCAAAAATCCTAATTCTAGGCAAACTAGTTTCCGAGAAAATGAAAATAAACCAAATTATGCCATACTTTTAGCTGAAAATATGTATGTTATTGTGCGATGCACATATTTTTTCTCAAGAACGGTAAGTCTGGCGTGGTTTTGACCATAACAAGATTTGTAGAGGCATTCATTACGAACATTTTAAACCAAAAATCTTAATTCTAGGCCTACTAGTTTCCGAGAAAATGAAAATAAACCAAATTATGCCATACTTTTAGCTGAAAATATGTATGTTATTGTGCGATGCACATATTTTTTCTCAAGAACGGTAAGTCTGGCGTGATTTTGACCATAACAAGATTTGTAGAGGCATTCATTATGAACATTTTAAAACAAAAATCTTAATTCTAGGCCTACTAGTTTCCGAGAAAATGAAAATAAACCAAATTATGCCATACTTTTAGCTGAAAATATGTAAAAATATGTATGTTATTGTGCGATGCACATATTTTTTCTCAAAAACGGTAAGTCTGGCGTGGTATTGACCATAACAAGATTTGTAGAGGCATTCATTATGAACATTTTAAACCAAAAATCTTAATTCTAGGCCTACTAGTTTCCGAGAAAATGAAAATAAACCAAATTATGCCATACTTTTAGCTGAAAATATGTATGTTATTGTGCGATGCACATATTTTTTCTCAAGAACGGTAAGTCTGGCGTGATTTTGACCATAACAAGATTTGTAGAAGCATTCATTACGAACATTTTAAACCAAAAATCTTAATTCTAGGCCTACTAGTTTCCGAGAAAATGAAAATAAACCAAATTATGCCATACGTTTAGCTGAAAATATGTAAAAATATGTATGTTATTGTGCGATGCACATATTTTTTCTCAAAAACGGTAAGTCTGGCGTGATTTTGACCATTACAAGATTTGTAGAGGCATTCATTACGAACATTTTAAACCAAAAATCTTAATTCTAGGCCTACTAGTTTCCGAGAAAATGAAAATAAACCAAATTATGCCATACTTTTAGCTGAAAATATGTATGTTATTGTGCGATGCACATATTTTTTCTCAAAAACGGTAAGTCTGGCGTGTTTTTGACCATAACAAGATTTGTAGAGGCATTCATTACGAACATTTTAAACCAAAAATCTTAATTCTAGGCCTACTAGTTTCCGAGAAAATGAAAATAAACCAAATTATGCCATACGTTTAGCTGAAAATATGTAAAAATATGTATGTTATTGTGCGATGCACATATTTTTTCTCAAAAACGGTAAGTCTGGCGTGGTTTTGACCATAACAAGATTTGTAGAGGCATTCATTACGAACATTTTAAACCAAAAATCTTAATTCTAGGCCTACTAGTTTCCGAGAAAATGAAAATAAACCAAATTATGCCATACGTTTAGCTGAAAATATGTAAAAATATGTATGTTATTGTGCGATGCACATATTTTTTCTCAAAAACGGTAAGTCTGGCGTGGTTTTGACCATAACAAGATTTGTAGAGGCATTCATTATGAACATTTTAAACCAAAAATCTTAATTCTAGGCCTACTAGTTTCCGAGAAAATGAAAATAAACCAAATTATGCCATACTTTTAGCTGAAAATATGTATGTTATTGTGCGATGCACATATTTTTTCTCAAGAACGGTAAGTCTGGCGTGGTTTTGACCATAACAAGATTTGTAGAGGCATTCATTATGAACATTTTAAACCAAAAATCTTAATTCTAGGCCTACTAGTTTCCGAGAAAATGAAAATAAACCAAATTATGCCATACTTTTAGCTGAAAATATGTAAAAATATGTATGTTATTGTGCGATGCACATATTTTTTCTCAAAAACGGTAACTCTGGCGTGATTTTGACCATTACAAGATTTGGCATTCATTACGAACATTTTAAACCAAAAATCTTAATTCTAGGCCTACTAGTTTCCGAGAAAATGAAAATAAACCAAATTATGCCATACGTTTAGCTGAAAATATGTAAAAATATGTATGTTATTGTGCGATGCACATATTTTTTCTCAAAAACGGTAAGTCTGGCGTGGTTTTGACCATAACAAGATTTGTAGAGGCATTCATTACGAACATTTTAAACCAAAAATCTTAATTCTAGGCCTACTAGTTTCCGAGAAAATGAAAATAAACCAAATTATGCCATACTTTTAGCTGAAAATATGTATGTTATTGTGCGATGCACATATTTTTTCTCAAAAACGGTAAGTCTGGCGTGGTTTTGACCATAACAAGATTTGTAGAGGCATTCATTATGAACATTTTAAACCAAAAATCTTAATTCTAGGCCTACTAGTTTCCGAGAAAATGAAAATAAACCAAATTATGCCATACTTTTAGCTGAAAATATGTAAAAATATGTATGTTATTGTGCGATGCACATATTTTTTCTCAAAAACGGTAAGTCTGGCGTGGTTTTGACCATAACAAGATTTGTAGAGGCATTCATTATGAACATTTTAAACCAAAAATCTTAATTCTAGGCCTACTAGTTTCCGAGAAAATGAAAATAAACCAAATTATGCCATACTTTTAGCTGAAAATATGTATGTTATTGTGCGATGCACATATTTTTTCTCAAGAACGGTAAGTCTGGCGTGATTTTGACCATAACAAGATTTGTAGAGGCATTCATTACGAACATTTTAAACCAAAAATCTTAATTCTAGGCCTACTAGTTTCCGAGAAAATGAAAATAAACCAAATTATGCCATACTTTTAGCTGAAAATATGTAAAAATATGTATGTTATTGTGCGATGCACATATTTTTTCTCAAAAACGGTAAGTCTGGCGTGGTTTTGACCATAACAAGATTTGTAGAGGCATTCATTACGAACATTTTAAACCAAAAATCTTAATTCTAGGCCTACTAGTTTCCGAGAAAATGAAAATAAACCAAATTATGCCATACTTTTAGCTGAAAATATGTAAAAATATGTATGTTATTGTGCGATGCACATATTTTTTCTCAAAAACGGTAAGTCTGGCGTGGTTTTGACCATAACAAGATTTGTAGAGGCATTCATTATGAACATTTTAAACCAAAAATCTTAATTCTAGGCCTACTAGTTTCCGAGAAAATGAAAATAAACCAAATTATGCCATACTTTTAGCTGAAAATATGTATGTTATTGTGCGATGCACATATTTTTTCTCAAGAACGGTAAGTCTGGCGTGGTTTTGACCATAACAAGATTTGTAGAGGCATTCATTATGAACATTTTAAACCAAAAATCTTAATTCTAGGCCTACTAGTTTCCGAG